>JAULKQ010011933.1:0-12053 GCA_032356285.1 Smithsoniella earleae | reverse complement strand
CGGAGAGTTTGAAAGTGTAGCTTTGCTGCCTTTTGTTGTCAGTCGAGGTCATTTCCGAAGCGCTTGAAGAGCAGAAAAAAAAAACAACTGTGTGGGGAGAAAGCGTGTTTCAGTTAAACTGGCCAAGTCTAATGATTCCACGACATAAAATTTTGCTCTATGATCTTTTTCACAATACAGTATGCTAACGACAGTAGCAGTGACTGCTTGACCGTGCCGAGTTATAGTGTGACGAGTAGTCTCGAGACTGAGTTATCTTGAAATTTTGTGTATGAGTAACGTGGGTGGAACTTTTGGGTGTGGGAGTTATCGTGAAACCGAGTTATCGTAGGCCGAGTTAGAGTGAACTGACTGTATTTCAGAAATATCTCCGAAATAATCATTGCGTTGAAAAGAACAATATCTCTGAGATAGTTCACTGAATGAGATCAAAGCATTCCTCATAGTAGCTAATAGATCGTAAAAATGCCGCAGTTACACCATGATGACCTTGAAAACGCTGGCGATTAAGGATCCCCCCAAAAAAAAGATTCTGACCAATAACAAAACTTTTTCACCGTATCCCGTTTTCTATATTTCTCAATCCCGAAGTAGCTCCTATGATTATTCTCAACATGGAGCAGTACCTCGCCTACAACGAATGGTTCAAGCCCATCCACATCCCTGGCTTGCATTCTTGAACGAGCCTTTGTGAGGAATAGCACAAGCAATATGTTGTTGATTCTGATAGTTGTGCAATGCCGAAAGTAGACAGAACCTAACGTGCAGTGTAACGTACCAAAACAGCTCAAAACTCTGGAAGAAACTTTTTGTAAGGAAATGCCGTTTTCCGACCTCAAAAGACACCCAAGTCCTAAAAAGTAATACAATACAAAATTAGTTGGCGAAGGTTTCGGTTTTGTTCGGTGTGGCCAACATCACATTGCAACATTGCGGTGGAGTAGTCAAATACCATAGGAATAGATTCTTGCCGATTACTCGGCGTATCAGCTTTGAGAGCCATTCGGTAATGTACGATACGCTATAGATCTACAGGCCTGTCGCTTAATCGGCACGAGTTTCGTGCTTCTCCATTCCAACGAACATTAATGCCTCATTTTGACTTCATGGTGCCTTGCGCACGTAATCCAGCACTTTCCGTGTAACTACTCAAGATCGTGAGGCATCCGGAGCTATGGCATGGATGAGCAGGGATATTATTTGTGTACCATTCTGAAGTCCCGAGTGTAAACAAATGCTCCAAATCTATTCCAGCAGCGTTCATTCACGATGGTCCACGTGGTATGGGTATACCCCGATGGTACGAAACAAGTTGACGGTTTTGATATATACACAAATCTCACCAATTTGTCTACGTGGTCCGTGAAAGGACATGGTGGAGGCAAAAGCCGCATGCGCGAGGCTCGGCACAAGGGTGGACGCTTGTCCCCACTGTGAGTCCCCGGTCGGGATGCACGGCTACGATCTATATATATATATAATATTTATCAGGCGTTTTTTTAGTTTGGGCCCTTCCAGGGCGACTTTTAAGCTCAAACTTTGTCAATAGAGTAAACAAAGAAAGACAATGAAGACAGCGATGGGAATAGCTCATACGATGGCGCTTTTTCGAAATGCCAGCACAAATACGGACGAACTTTGTCGTGTCTGTTCACACGCTTTCCAGAGCATTTTCATGCGTCTCTCCATGTACGGCCATAGTTATTCACCCGTTCTTATGAAAACGACACTGCGCGCACAATTTACGTGCAGGCATGGGACGTGCGGATAAGAATTGCCACACGCGTCATGCTGCCACAGGTCCAAGCAAAGAGAGAATGCCAAAACAAGCCTGAATGTACCCCTCATTTTGCAGCTAATTATTCTCTCTCCATGTGTGCCTGCTCACCCATAGCTTGGTGATCAAAGAAAGAAGAAATACTGAAGTTATGTATGGGGTGCTTGAATTTATGTGTGACCTTTGGATTTGGTTGTGACAGCTGCTGAAAGTGAGGC
Organism: Smithsoniella earleae; assembly: GCA_032356285.1. NCBI lineage: Eukaryota > Viridiplantae > Chlorophyta > Ulvophyceae > Smithsoniella > Smithsoniella earleae. The sequence continues at coordinate 10,058 of JAULKQ010011933.1, read as the reverse complement.
AGTTTTTTTTGACGGCGCCCAGCTCAACGTTACTGCACACCCAGCCTCAGACGTCATCTGAATCGTGCATGCAATTACTTCTGCACTCCCATGGGCCCCCCGTGGCTCCATGTCGAATGTTTCTGTCCTTTCAATGTCACTAATGACAGATTGCTTTTACACAATGCGCGTTTCTGGCGGTCAACTTTCCTCATCTATCGGTTATTGAGCGGCTGCAGTTCCTCACAAAACTTCCACATCCCCATATCAAGTCTCAGCATTCCATGTGCGCTTAAAACTCAACTTCTTCCAGCGACCATGATCCTTAATTATTGAGTTCTCATTCCGTCTGCTTGCGCATGTCTCCTATTGAATACGAATCTTGATGTAGCTGCTTAGACTGTTGCACGCTGGCTTACAAATGACTTGCGACACCCAATGTTGAATTGCTAATATTTGTTGCTAACAAATTTTTCTTTTGAAGGTATTCAGAATTTCAAGCCAGGTATTTTCTTGCACAGCTTCAGTTCAGACTTGCCTGCGTCAAACCTACTCGAACAGTCAAGAACTCCGGAATTGACGGGCCTGCTGCGTAGGCGCATACACCCTGAACGAATACGATCAGTTTACCTCCCACAATTTCGAGATGTATGTGTATAATGATATATAGTGCAGATACCTTGCGCCGTAACAACGTCCTTTACATGGTGAAGTTGCCGACCCTTTCTTCGAGGTATATATGTACACACATCGCTCTTATCACAGAATTACATCACTCTATGATGAAGAGAGTTATTGTGAACGTCTTCACGCTTTCATGTCGTCTCGATCGGCATTTGATATCGTGCAAGCAAAGCAATTCCCGTGCACTCTGAGACATTCTTGCTTTTGACGCAACTGCGAAGCCGCTGTTCAGTTGACTAGCTCGACGACTTTAATGCTGCTGTGTGCGAAGTTACTCTGGCACACCTCAGCGTTTCTTACAGTCAACAACATCACCTCAAATAATACTATCGGAAAGGTCTTGCGAAATCCCAGCAAGAATAGCGCCAGACGAGGTGTTGCGTATGGGCCATGTAGCTTAACATCCCCAATCTCATCGACTCTTTCAATTCAAATTTGGCCACAAGGAATTTGTTTTGTTGAGAGTGCGAAAGAGGACATCCAAGAGTACACTACCAAATCGACAACGTATGATCTCAAGATGCAACCCAACGGGATCGGCGCTTTTCCAAAATATTCTCGTGTTGAAACATTGTGTGTCACGATGAACTCAAAGTTACCACTAGAGTAAGAGAACCTCACTAGCGGTTAGGTTGTCTTACTGGATTCCGAGAGCTCTGTGGCCATCGCGGGAAACCGGGAGCCCGCCATCCGTAAACGATACCAATGTGCTCGACAATGTAGCCTTAGAATACACACCCATAGAATGTACTTCCATAGAAAACTCACCCCGAATCCCAGGATCTAGTACAAGGCTAAAAGAGAGCTCTTGATCTTGAACAAGTTGTTCCGCTGGTGCAACGCAACAGAACGATTGGACACAATACTACAAGATCAATTAAGCAAGATAGTGAGGCGAAGTTCACTGAATGCATCGTCTCTCAAATATCAACTGACGAGGAACAGCAGTTACTTGTTGGTTGCTTCTCGCGGCATTACAGTAAGTACATGTAATATCATCGATGCAATACAATTGAGAACGTACCTAATTCGAATGTAAATCCCAGAATAACTCAGAATAACTCTTTCCAGTTGCTTCTGACATTTTTTCATTGAAGTCTTGTATTACTAGCTAGATAAACAAAACAATGAGTACGGATATACGTTTAGATACGTTTCAACGCCGTGCGAACATGAAATTGACGTCTTATTGTTAGGTCAATGATGTTCACTTTCAGCGTCTAGAGGCCTAACCCGGCCGCAGAAAATCTTCCTAGTATCGCTATCTTCAAGTACCTGAACACAATATGTTAGTGGGGCTTCATTGTTGTCCATAGCCTCAGGACGACGGACGGGCGGTGTGGACGACCAGCGCTCGCCGAAGAGGTACAAGAACAATGTTTGATATGCTCTTGTTTTGTAAAACACTAAGTTGTATTACGGGTCGGGCGGGCATAGTGGTAATACAGCTGTTGCATTTGTTAGTTCTCCTGCAGAACCTGCAAACATCATGTGCGCAGTGGTATAAATTGGGGCTTGACAGTATTTAACGCGATGTTCATATGGGTACTGTGTCGCCTACCAGGAGCGCTGAGAGAACAGCATTGAAACCTGCGAAGCAACCGAAGGATTCCAAGCAAAGTACAGGACGTCCTTTGATGTACTGATTCCAGAACCCTCAGAATATTGTTTTGAAATGATTGCTACAATAGAACGCTCCATCAAAGCCATCCTAGCAGGTGCATGATTTGTGACTTGTCGACTTCATCGAGCATTCGTCAGCCGTGGTCTCCAGTTGAGAGTGCATAATGTCTATGATTACACAACTTCACTCTTTTCATCAGATGGGTCAACTGCATGGTTACTGGTTCGATTCCTGCAGTCGACTCGAAAGTTGGTTTTGATTTTTAGCCTCTCGGATTACTTATGCGCTTGCTCTGATGACCGTACTTACCATCTCTTCTTAGTGCGGTTGCAATTATGACAAGTAGATAATAGCGCAATTTTGCCTGTTTGATCCCTGGAATTGTTTTATTATCATCTGTGAATTGAATATCTGTTTGTTTCTGAAATTCAACAACTGAAAGCGAGGTGAAGTGCTCCCTAGGTCTCGAACGAGGTGATATCCTGTCAAACAAGGGCGATCTTGAGCTTTAAAGAACCTTGCCTGGAACCTGAGCGCACAATGCTGGTTCGTGCGGAGCAGCTGCGAGGGATACATAACAATTGTTCAAAAAAACGTTTCGTGGCAGAGCAATCCATACCACAAGTAAGAAAATATGAATTAACTTTACATCCCTATCGTATCAATTATTTAGATGGTACGGGCACAGAGTATCATCAACTTGACAATGGTGCATAACCCCGAAGTTTCCCAGCGATTCGACGCAGCGCATGTAGAAAAACATTTCTAGTAAAAACATTTTCGTAGTACAAGGGTTGTACAAGACCCACATGACTCTCACCGTTCATGTTACCCTTTCAAATCCACGTCATACCAATTGAAGTGAACCCCTAGTCCTAACAGTACACTACAGATGAAATCAACCTGCGAGGTTGGAATGTAATAACACCATAAAGTTTTATTCATTGATGTACGTGTGGATTTCTTGTGTGCAGGCAAAGCGAGTATGTAATGCATACAGATTTCCTGAAGCTCGAGCTTGGGTGCATTTGAACTACAGTGAAATCTGAATTTGGGGAATGAAGCCTCGTCAGCGCAACTTGTACAATTATTTTCCTTCCCAGTATTTCCGGACCTAAATAGTATCATAAACATCGCTGTTGAGAGCGTCAGGAAGTTGATGCATTCCACACTGCAGCCACGGGCTGAATCTAAGCGTGTACTACAGCCAGATATGTGAAGTCACAATGAAGCACATCTTCACAGGTCGAGCCGCGTTACCTTTGTAAATTTTCGCGTACGTGAGGGACAGTCAGGGTGCAAACTTTCGTTCAGGATGCAACAGCAGTGTCGTCGTCCATACCGTTTCACGTATTCTCCACCCACAAGGAGATTCAAAGCTAAGGTTTCAGTACCCTCGGTTGTATCTCGGGCGGTACAAGCAAGTCTCGATGCAGTTGTTTTTGCACTTGAAGAAGTACCGTGTGAATCGGACCACGCCGGGGGGTAAGTAACTTTTGTTGCTCAGAAATCCAAGTTTGCTTTACTACAGTTTATAGCTTGATAGGAATTGTGTTCCTAAGGCCGCAGGTCGATGTTCGAGCAGATACGTTAACTATGCAAATCGGATATCATCCCTTGGCCTTTGTTTTAACGCACAACGCTATTGTCAAACCGAGGAACAACTAAGTATGGCTCCAGGAGTGGTGAATGCTTCGCATCCCTGGTGCGGGCGCTTCAGACCAGCCGTATACGCATGGTGCTCCTCGCACAGAAAACGTCTAGAGCAGCTCTGAGTACTCAGATCCAAGCAGCGGGAATTCAAGAAAAGGACTTTGAACTTTTGATATCTAGAGACAATGATGACGTCGCGGGAAATGCCGAATCCACAGCACTCGGATACGAGACTGTGGAGGATATTATAACAAAGCTTGCAACAGAGTCTGAAGCAACACTCATCATAGCCACCATCCCAGTTGACGTGCAATCTCTAAAAAGCCGAGGTGAGTTTCAACCACTGTAGAGCAAACATTCCCCTAGTCCAAAAGAGTACATTCTAGCGGAGCGACAGAATTCAGCATCTGTGTCAATCATCTAAGAGGCGCGGGGCCCTCGTTTGTCCCACGCTCATTTTCGTCCCAATTGTTTTCATCAACTTCACTTCCAGGGTCCAATGGTCAGCTGGGAGCTGCTATCTTACATCCCCTCGCCGCGTCACAAAGTCCCGGGTTTGAGCACAGGCTAGAATTGCTCCTATGCCTGAGTGGCCCAGCTACGTTTGAAAGCATGCTATCTTGTGACTCACATAGAGTGATAGATCTCAACATCAGGGAAATAAGTCGTAGTTATGTTCACAGGGCGGGCTGAACAGCCTGTGCGTGGCCCTTCCGGGTTGAGTAGCGCTTTCTATGCTCCAGCCCCACACACGCCAGTGCCGAGTTCTCAGGTGATGTTTTCGGGGCAGAGCCTGGATATCGATGAGGGCGCGCCTTGCTAACTCACCGTGATGCACCATACGCCCTATAGACATCAATGATAGAAATAACACAATAATACATGTAGTCTTTTTGAGAGCTTTCAGACGCTAGTGCAAGCTGTGTGCTTCAAAATGCCGGCTGCACTCGAGCTCCTGCGTCGCATCCGCGCACTCACGTTACTTCCCATGTACGCCTCCTTGCTTCCAAACAACGCTTAGAAAGTATATCAGCACAGCGCAGTGGCATTTCAGCGCTTTTGCGTGGGATAGGGTAGTTCAGGAATCCGCCCACGCCTGCCATTGCTTCTTCAACGGCCCGTTGTCGATCAGTTGTATCACGTAAGACTCCCGCTATGGTGCCGTAATGTTCCCATGCAGCGTTTGAATTCAAAACGTGACGGAGACATGTATGAAAATCGCCTATGCGTACCACCAAACAGTATCTACGCAAATAACTAGCGTGAGGTCCACACGGCTGCGATAGATTTGATTGTAGACTCGCTGCACAGCCCTGAGCAGTCGGGTCCACCCAGCCTGCAGACAGCTCTTGCCTGGTGGGGCACATTAGAGTTGGAATTCGACACAGTCTATCACGGTGAAAAGTCCGACTTGCAGAGTGTAGAGTTTGAATCTCATGGTCGTGGCATGAGGGTTTCGCGGGTTTGTTAACCATTCACGGCAGCTGCATTGCAAACAACTGCGGACGGTTGAAAATAAAACTGCCTCTTCTTACAATGATGTTGATACTGCACTTCCGAATGCACCGCTTCACGGGTCATACAAACCAAATGCACCTGTCTTTTTGGCTCCAACACACAGCCAGCCCTGCTACGTTGGTGGGCTGGGGTCGACAGAGGTTTGTTGTCCAGATAGGGCCCAGGCAGGAACCGGGCCTACTCAAGCTCAGAAAGTCAAGAGAAAAATAGACATGAATGTGGGATCAGCGGCATCTACTGTTGGGATTTGTGAATAATAAGACAGTGCTGTGCCGAACGGATGGTGTAATCATCCTTGATAATCAGACAAGAGGATCAGGCATTGTGATTGTTCTTGGTGACGCAGCTGAAAAGCGTACATGGTCTGGAGAGGAGTATTTGTGGAGAGCAGAGAATTGCATCAGATTGTGTTGTGGTAAACAGGTTGAGTGGAATCAAGATTTGGTGCATTTTGTTAAGCGGTGGGTTCTTTGGAGTGCATGCGATGATAAAATAGCAGTGGTTACCGTAGTAAATCCCAGGTAGCAACGAACTCCCAGCCCCCTTCATAGTGGCTAGGCCCCTGGTAACCACTCATGTAGATTAGTGTCTGCTCTCGGTATCTCAAGCGTCTTAATATCTTAAGTATAGAGCACATAACAGATCCTAATTGAACAGTATAATGTGTATTTAGTCACAGGTCGTAATACATTTCAATTAACGGTGGTTTGGCATAATTGATCAGGGAAGATTGGACTAGACTGTATGGTGTGCAAGGAGAGGTGCACGCTATAGTCCTCGCAACGTGAAACGCGAGTGGTTCAATGTGTACAAGTACCAGAGGTTGCTTCATTGATTACATATCTCAAGCGAGTCTAATTTGAAGTATCTGCAAAATCCTACACCTACTTTCTTGCATTGGTATGTTCGCCAGTACTGAGTGCAACAAAAACCTGAGAATAAAGCATACATTTCATGGAAAGAAGCAGGACCAGCAACCTCTTCAAGTGAGAGCAAGTTAATCACCGGCAAAACTGGGTACCAGCTACCCCCAGAAGACAGGAAAACACAGAAAATTGTCCGGATTGCAAAGCTGATCTTGTCTGCAATGCTGTGCCTTGAGAAGCCAGTAGCACTCCACCGCTGACTCCAGAAAGCCGCCTTCAAAAACAATATGCAGCATGCACCATCAACCATTGTTTACAGCTTTGAGGCAGCCACATCATCTAGTGCTGGGTTTTAGTGACTCAATTAATTGATACACTCTGAATTAATTTTTTGCTGCAGCTTGCCTGGAAAGATTCACGAAGTAAATTCTTGTGAAGTTATGCCAGACTCTATCTGGGTGTGTTTGAGAGATTGAGTGAACCTGATGGTACCCCAATCATCAGACGTATATATAATATGTTTAGCTGTAAAGGGAACGCATTCGTTTTTATAAAATCTGCACAACAGTACGTCACTAACAGTAACTGGTTTAGCACCTCCAGGAGGCCGTTGTCAGCCTGAGAAGTGCCAGTTGTAGCACTTGTTTTGTCTTCTCGAGCAGGTTTGCCGAACCGTCGAGCCGCCTCCTTGCTTCTGCTTTCGGGGCCGATGTGAATGAATAAGCATATAAGTAGTAAAGCCGGTGAATTTTTGTACAGGTGTGACTGTGGCGATGCTGAGCGTCGGGTCGCAGTCACAGGCTGGCGAGCCTGACTCCGGGCCTGGACTGCAGGTTCAACCTGATGCGCTATTTGACGGATGGGAAGATATTTCAGCGCATAAACTGATTCAACTCTGTGCTCGGGCATCAGATGGAGGCAAAGGAAGCGGTCATCGGCACGAGAACGGCGCCAGCAGTTTGCCCATCCCCGGCGACTCGTGGTTTGACGGACTCGTAGATCTGCCAGCAGGATATAAGACAACAAGAAGAGATGTCATCAGGCTTTTGCCTCTCGCTGGGATGCTTGCAAGCTTCGGTGTAGTACTGACCCGTGCGAAGGTGAGTTTGTCGACTGCTCGAACCTGCACGGGATATCTCATGAGTATGTGAATAAAGAGCTCCGTATATTCTTGGTTTGAAATATGGTTCGTGTGTTAAGCTGTTAGTGCGAGTACACCTGAAGCAGTGAAGCGTTGATCTCTCGAGGGTTGCCTCGAGACGAACCGCTGCACTCCATCCTTTTTTCTTTGACTAGTCAATTGTGATTTACGCTTCTTCATGTACCCCAGCAATGCTTCTCCGGTACCACTCAAGGCACCTCTAGAATGACACGAACTCGTGGACTGTGCATTAGAATAACTCGGGCACAAGGGAGTTGGTGAAGGGAGCGGCGTGGATAATACAAATAGGCATCTTCATCTACCTGGTACTGAGCTTTTCTTACCTGTCCAAGGTATGGGCTGCATATCCTCGGGCGTACCAGCACACGTGCCAGCATTCTCAGGAAACCATTGACGAGTGTAATCTATCTATCGTGCACTGAAAGCCACGAACTACCGTACGTACAGCCGGTTTACAATAACTCGAGCGCCATGTTTTAGGCTCGCCTCTCCGGGAGTACGGTGTCCAAGGGTGGTGTGGGACCAAGGTTGCTGTGGCATACCGTACTGCACCATACTAGCTGCCAAGCGCGTCAACAATGTTTTCAAAAAGCAGGTTTTTATAACATGTAAAAGAAAGCACAGCCTAAATGCGTTAGCATCGAAGGAACTGTTCACAGCAACGACTCAGGAACCCGGTGTCGTGTGGATCTTCTACAGCTCTCGCATTCAAGCTAAATTCCACACATTTTTCAAACTTCTGCCCCAGCTCCTTTCTTTTCCACCCGTAAGTCAGTCTCCTGCGCATTCACTTGGTATCCCACCGTCCCACCCCAAGACAGCCTACTACATGACCAGGCGCACGCTGCGCGTGTGCCTCCTCCGTGGCCCAAAACCAGGATGACTACTATACTCCACTTTTTTACATTCTTTTTGTCCGCCGCAAAGTAGCACACACGTGTTGGGCTCTGAGATATTCCGACGGCCAAGCGAGCCTTCAGAGGATCATCTCACAACCTGACGCATGCGTTATATTTTGAGGCGGACAACAGAATACAAAAAACTGTAGTGAGTTTGCCAGGGCGGGAGGTGCACTGAGAAGAGAGTTTGTCGTCGCACAGCGAACCTTCTAGGAGGTGCTTGTGCCCAAGCGCGTTCGTATGATGCTCAGCGCCCTTTTGACTCGGAAAGCAAATCGTCCCTTTTTAAGACGAACGTCGCCGAACCGTTTGAATTAGTACGGTATTTGGTAAAAATCCTGATTGGAGGCGCTCGTACCCAGTAGCGCACATGACACGACGACTAATTGTTACACCACTAACAAACAGTTTTCGCCAGGCACAGGTTATCTCGCCCTGGCTCAGAACTCCCCCAATTTCGTCGTTAGATTTCAGGAATATTTTGCTCAAAATAATAAAAAAGTTGAGTTCTCACCGCGCCACATGAAACCGTGATAGCATATTGGTTCACGCGTGACAGCTGGGCAATTTCATTTTGAAGTGCAATGGCAGCCCTGTACTCCCGCTTGAACGCGGGATATCTATACGTGCCACTCGACAGTGTGGATATCAATCACGACGCACTCTCTTGACTGTTCCATCGACTGCGCTGTTGAATGTAAAATAGTTCCTGTGGAAGACCTCAAGAGGAGAAAACACGCCTTGAGAGCGTGATAACGAAGCTGGTGCGGGAGCTGTGCTATTTCCGCCTCGTCGTCTCAACATGCTCAGCATGACACGGTTAGTCGATTAAAGCGATCAGATTCGAGCCAACAAATTTGAACCGCGAGGCTGGGGCAGCCTGTCGCGTCGCTGCTGTGAGCGCACAGCCATGCATAGCCACGTCACACTGCCTCTGTCACCTAGGACTACGGTAGTAGTCAGCCAGCCACTGCTAGTCAGGAAAATAGTCCTTTCTATTCTTACGAGTAAAGCTGTCAAATATGGCACTGCAAGTGAGTGCAAAATCAACCTCAGATGAAATGCCATTGAGCGTCCCAGTATCATAGTCAACCGCAATACACGTAGTTTTAAACAAGCTCACGCGCCAGATCAACAAAACTATGCACATTACTGGATTTCTTGGGTACTATAGTCTTTCTACTCAGTGCCATATCCGTTGAACGTCTATGACTGTGAGGGGTGTCCGGGATGGGCGACAAACTAAATTACTTAGGAGATTCCTCCCAGCTACATGTGTTCCCAAACCACCTTCTAGACATTCAGAGACATGTTTCAAGGTCGTTCTACCAGTCTTGGACAGTGGCTTCTCCCAAGGCCAGTTGCTATAAGCCGGCACTTGAGCACTAGAGAATACGTACAGCTGCGCCGACAGACAACTTGACGTATGCCATTCTGTGAAATGCAATTATTTAATGATCGCTTTTCACTCTACTGTTCAAGGAAGCTGATATTTACACACACGGTGATGTTCCGAGCTAGCTTGAAAATTGAAAATCAAGAAACGGGCTGGATTCAGCGATGACAATTAACATCTATAAAGTCTACGGTGTAAACACCACGCGTTCCTCGGCATTCTTCCCGCTGCCGTAGCCCCTTCATTGAGTTCTGGCTTGCTAGTTTGTGACTGTGCA
>JAULKQ010011922.1:0-12059 GCA_032356285.1 Smithsoniella earleae | reverse complement strand
CTCGAACCAAACACCTCCCTCGTAAACATTGTCACACTATACCAATTCAAGCTGCGTAATTCCATGTGCACGACTTAACCTGGGATGCTCAACGTCCTGCGATAGTGATCGTTGGAATAGTGTTCACATTCATGTCAGTGTTTGTGCTTAACCGAGGCGCGCTCCACACTCGGAGCAGCTTCAGCACAGAGAAGCACAGTCGACTGCAGATGCAGCAGCGTATACTGCAGAGCACCAAGGCCAGCCCCCGGCAAGCTTGTAGTTTATGAGGCGTTGCAGTAGTCATGCGCTCGGGGGTGTGTGAAGGTCAGGTACAAAAGCCAAATTAAAGAGCTTGCAACAGGAGCTTGCCAGCATTACTGGAGATGTTTGATCGGACTGAACTGCTTAATCACGTTAATCTTCTGCACTTTCAAATCCAAGCTGACAACCACTCCCGAGAAATTCGAGAACAGCAGTGTACACCGAACTATGCAACAAGGAAAGCTTTTTTCTCATCACTCCAGTAAACTTGCTGTGTAACGATTTCACCTGCTCCATAGAGCGTATCCACCTCAATGTTCCGAACGGTCAAGGGCTCCTTCATTGAAATGGTTTGACTTGTGGCAACGCTCCTGCTGCCAATACGCGGAAATCTCAAAAATCTTTCAAAGAGCTGATTAACAGAATGCTACAGTACAACCCGAACAGTAATATGTAGAACCCGAAATATTGCGTATACTTCTTCACAGGTACATGTGGCCACAGTGGATTCTTCCACAGGCTTCACGTCTAGCAGTTAAACTCAACCACAAAACATTCTGTCATAAAACCTACGTCAAGCTAAGAAGTTCTTGTCGTCGCTCGCAGTATGCATACAATGCTGAGTTGGTTGTACATGCATGTCACACATTGTGCATGCGCCGCGCTCCTCGGGCTTCGTCAAGAATCGCGGCTAACCGGTTGAATGCCGCTTTCATGCGGCTTCAGCCATTTCAGTCGAACCTCCCTGGTTCCATCGATATCCCGATGAGAGCCACAGATTCAGAATGGTACAGCTCAAGAGTATTCCTCTTTAACTATGTACGAATTTGTGCAGAGACTGCAAACATGAGGAGAGCTACGAAATGCCACTTAGTCAGCAAGCTTTCACGTGAGCTCGCTTGGCCTGAAATGAAGATGACAGGGCTGTATGCCCTGCCCCTATCTAATGAAGATCTAATACTCATCTTTTGCAGCGAGTTGCTGATTTCTCGCACATCGACTTAGTCTGGTGGACGTGCTACCAGGAAAACTATGTTTACAAGGGGCCTGTGTAACTCCGTTCTACACCATAGAGTTATTAGTACTCGCCGTCCGTAAGCAACTACCATGTAGGATGGGGCGTTGCAGTTCAGCAGAGTGATTCAGGTATCTTCCAGCAAATGCGAGACCTCTTTTATGCCTTTTGAGAGCAAGCGATTCCGCGTCCTCGTCGATGTAATGATGATCTTCCAGCAAACCGCCACTTGGATTTGCTTGTACATTATTTCGCTTTACAAACTTGAACAATTCGCGGGTGTAAAATTGCATTATAGCGCGATATGTTGGCTGAATTCAACGCTGCCATTTTCCCGCCATTGTTGAGTTGATGCTAAGCCTCACTGTGTGTGCATGAAACACCGAAGGCGGCATCCCTCAGAGATGCTCGATAATCCGCATGCCCATGTTGGAGAAGCGCCAAACCCTTTCGGATTTTATTGTCTGAGATCTTGCGTTGTCTGTTATGTAGTGTACTCTTGAGTGAGCACGCACGCACTCTCAACAGCCCAGCTACAAGCAGTCAAGCCTAATGCGCTGAAGCTATTTTACCTTGGCGATCTGATGATGGTGATGATGACTTTACCTTGGCGCTCCACCGGAGCTTGCTGGCGAGCCATGCATGTCGATGAATACATATGGGATGGAGTCCAAGCAAACTACAAAACAAGCTCTGTGCATGAAAAATCGGGAACTTGGAAGGCGCTGCACGATTAGGTAGTATTGGCATGGGAAACGCATAAAAATAAACCGTCAACGCCTTATCGTTTTACGAGTGGCGTGATTTCATCTTTATCAAACAAGTTGCCAACGGGCAGCTCATATCAAGCTGTTTTGATTCTCCATCTGTACGGATACTTGCGCGATGGCGTTGAGTAATGGTGGTCTCCCAATTGTATGTTTCGTGTACCCGTAAGAATGTAATCAAAGTGAAATGTGATGGTCCAGCAGCAAAGCTACCGCACGTAGATGTCAAGAACAGGTAACGCTTGGCTGCCTTCTGGTTTGGTTATGTAACCTCTTCCACAGCAATAGTACAAGTTACTCTTGTGCTTTTGACAGAACTGCAGGAAAAGTTGATATCGAGTAACTCGGGGCTACTGTTCACGCCTATTCTGCTTACCGTTGTGCTGCTCTTTCGTAGTCTGCGGTGATGACCAAGTCTTCTGAGAACTGTCCAAGTAGCTATCTTCTGCCATCGCCTTGCATCCGGTGGTGATTAGCACGTAGCCTTCGTACGTCTCGCGATGACATTGGTGCGAGCTCTGACAGTTGACCGTGAGAGAGTGAGAGACATTATCATCATCTTGCATAGCAAGCAGCAAAGACTTTATAACCACTTCCACGTAGGTGTTAAGACAAAGTTAGGAAAGGCATAACCTGCATTTCCCGATCACTGATCATTCGTTATACCTGACGGCAAGCTGAGGTGCAGGAAGACGAACCAATCGAGATAAAGCCATAGTGTACCACCTGCATCGTAATTCTGCAGTTGAGCTGCTGCAGCCATCCGTCATCAGTGTACCCAACTCAGGTCAGCGCTGGGATCGTTTCAACAATTCAACGGATGTCTGGTAAGATGGATCGCTCCCATTACTCAGGTGGACTATGATTGTGAAACATTATCTAGATCGTTTCAAGCGTATCGTGCATGAATATCTTCCTTCTGTTTAGTTAGTAGTTCCCCTTCGAAAGTATCCCTGTATCGGGGAACGAGCGTCTACCGAGGTATGAAAGAGAGGTCGTTGCAACCCGCCCGCGGAAGTCAAACCAGGATCAACAATACGGTTTCTTCATTACCGCTTGCTACCGCTCGGACCCATGTGTCCTGCTCGTCGTTAGGTGGATTTTTCCATGCGATCCAATTCTAGTGTGTCTTTATACGGGAGGATAAGTCTGGTTAGTGGATCAAGACTTGATAAAATGGTCCAGAGAGCGTCTATGTGTGTATTTTCTTGATTAGTCATGAGTAATGCTGAGTTCACAAGCGAACAGCAGCACACTGCTGCTTTTGTCATGGTTTGTCGGTACTGGAGGTTCGCCACGGGTCCAAGGGCGATACAGTGGCATATAGAACAGATATTAAATTCATGTACACTATATAATACATTGATATATCATTTAGTACCTTACATTGTGCCATGGGAGAAACTAAGCATCTGTGGAACTTGTTCAGGTGATATGCGTTCGAGCCGGATAGCGTACTTAATAGACATGCAAAGCATTAATTTCAAAGAGTTGACTTTGGTTAAATTCGCATCTTACCTAGTCCAGGTCCGGAGTCGTCGCTGGGCTTCGAATAAAATTAACTCGAGCAATGACAGTGCGAGACACAACGTGGCCAAGGACAAGCCAAGGCTAGGCGTACTTGCCTCCTCGCGTTAGAAGGCCGTACTCAATAAAGTAATTAACATTTCCAGTCGACGATGCCTGAAGTACAAACACTTCAGCTTTCTATACTCGATGCACAGGTCGTGGTTCACAGCACCTACGTCAGGGTTAGTCCAAAGCGTACGATAATCTATTCAATAAACCTTGGCAGTGTAAGCGCTGACTATTCATAAGCGCGTCAATGACATTTGTCACACCGCCAAACATAATAACAAGAATCAACACCAGCATGCAGTGACGACATGTGGGCGTTCCGTCGTGCATCCAGCTGAGAGAAAGGATGCTTTGAATTAAATTAACTCTGACAGCTTAGGTATTGAATAGACGGCCGAAATTGGTTCTGCGGTATGAATTCCATTCGTTAAGCACGCTATTGCTAAACTTATGCACCGACTAACACCTTGCCCCAGCGAGTGCCATTCCTCCAATAGGTGACGAGGTTGATCTAGCACGAACTGAATGGGCTTTCACAGGCCTTGTGAGAAGTGGGGAATACATCCAGCTGAGAGGAGGGATGCAGAATAGCGAAGAAAGCATGCAAGAAGAGGGGACACGGGGTAGAGGTTAATTCCATCTAGTATTGAGACGTATGGGAGTCTACGGGCACCAGCTGATAGGTATACTAGGGAAGTTCCATGATGTGCATGCGCCACAAGTAAAAAGAGATCAGTGTCGGATAACTACCAAAAATTATAAGGCGTGGCTTCCAACAAGGAGCGTTAAGCCCCCTGTAGCTACACGAGCACATCGCCCAGCGTTTACCACCGGAGCTCTTATGCAGCCTCAGCTTACTCATCAACGATGAATTGAGTTCAATCTGTACTGCTTATTGTATGAATTGGACCCTTAAACTAAGTGAATTCACTCTTGTACTGATTGACAATGAAATGCCGTCCAAGACAACTCAAACGATAGCTGAAACGCTTGTGGACGTCATCACAGAGCAATCGCTGGAATGCCAAGCCAATGCACAGGCCTCTTACACGCTCAACAGGTATCTCGTATGTGACGAACTCAGCAATCCTACTTCCATGCGTGCAATCACACAGAATCTAATTATATCAGAGAGTGCTGGACTAGTTCTTGCAACGGAAACTCGTTGGAAAAGCGCTAAAACCTTTCCGATTTAATTGTTCGAGACCGCACGCAAGCTCAACAAATCTTGATATTCTGTTTTGAAAAGGTAGAACACATGCGTCGGCCATACGTGGTGGCGCGAATTCAGGAGTTTAAAATGAACGGCATTACTGTTACTGTTTCTGAAATGACCGGAACTGCACAAGCACGGTAACCATGACTCTCTCTAGCAATGGATGGTTCACTGAGTGCACCAACGAGGGATGGAACGGGCCTAACCAGTAGGAAAAAGTGTTGAGAGAAGTCCAGCATTCTCGGATATGTTCAAGATACTTACTTTGGATATGAATCTGATGCGTGAACGCACATCGAGATGCAGTTGAAGATCACAGACATGTTCATTGCTGTTGGTATAAAAACCTGGTAGCCAGTACGGTAGCTTTGCAGTGAATGTTCTGTGACAACGTATGCCTGAATTGCTAGTAGTTGTATTGAACAAGATTGGAACTGCCAATCCGCGTCGAAGTTGTTTCCGAGCTTAGTGTTCTGTCTTACTTCTGACAAAAAGGACATTATTCATGCATGCGAATACGCCAATAATCCACCTGCATGCCATCCACCCCTGTTATTCCACCTTTGATCACACAAGCACAGTGATGGTATTTATCAACCAGGATGCTCATAGTGCCACCACTGTTGAGAGTGCGTGCGAGGTCACTTAAGAGTACACTATACAACCGACAGTAAGATCTTCAGACAATTAATCCATCCAAAAAAGGGCCACGCCGTCGAACCTGTCCGTCAGATACTGCAAAAATTCGATCGAGGCATCACACAAATAAGTTCAAGTGTCCTATGTCGGGGTTATTTCGTTTCCGACAAGTTCGTTCGAAGCTAACCAGGCCTGCCTCCTCGGCAGCTTCTCTCGCCCTTTGTTCCAGGTGCCCTGCCTGATACTCTGCAGACAACATATCACAGGCCAAGAAGAAGTTTTTAATTCCCGAGCTTGATAACATTTTCACTTAGTCCTATACTTTCGATGTTTGGAGGGTCTGCTGCGAAGGACGAGAGAGGAAGTACTGAACATCTGAATTCGTCGAAGAAAGAAAAGAGGTGTTGAATCTGTCCACCTTTTCTTGGCTTTATTCGTCATAACGTTACAAGGATGACAGTTTGTCCATCCACGGATTCTTCGCCGAGCTTGTCAATTTCCAAATGAAGTGTCCCGTCCCGAAACGTTCCATCTGTTAGGAATCGAAAAGCGCCAAACCTGTACTGGATTTAATTGATTGTTGACCTCTGTTATGTGGTACATACAGCGGTTCGCGGTGTCATGATTTATCATTCAACACCGTCGAAACTACTTAGGTATTAGTAAGGTACAACGACCAACAAAGGATAGCGATATGGCATGGCAATACCTTGTCTTGCGGTACATATGCTTCCTAATGCAGCCTCCATCAGCTACCAGCTTAATTGTGCTCAACTTTTTCAAGCTCTCAACACATCCCATAGTGCCTGCGAAGATCGACAGGCATTGACCCTCAGCAAGCATGACAGTGTGCGTCAGACACTCTTCCACAGCGTCCTCACATCTTTCTTATCTGTAGGAAGTAGCTAGGGCGCAAAGCAGACATGGATGTGAACATGGTGGGTGAGCCTGATGCTACGGCCTGCGATTTCGACTAAGCATGTCATTACATGCGATACACCGAGGGTCGATATTACTCTGGATGAGTGGCTACCGGGGGCTTCCCGTAATAAACGCCTTCGAATTCATACACCGAAGTTTCACCCTTATTGTGTTTTGGGAACACCTTGTAGCGCTCTCCCACTTTGATTCATCCTCCATAGAGGCCTGTGGCTACCAGGGCCGCCAAGCTACGGGTTCCTCACTCAACTCGCTGCAAGGACAGGAGCCTTCCTAGTAAAAGCCTTGAGAGAGAAATTGGTTTCTCCCCACTAGAAGGTCTGTGTCGGCCTGAAGAGTAACAGTTGCTACTTCCCAGCTGCTTCTCTAAGAAAATGCAGAAGTTTTGGTCACCATGGGTTATTGTAAGTTGTTATTTCACGCAACATTAACATTACAGATGCATTTAAAGCATATTCGGGCATCTCACCGCTATTCATGTTCTTGACTCAACCATTGTTGGAGCCTGTGCCCAAGATTTTCAGCCATAGTCTAGCCACACCGTTGTAAAATGAACCTATTGCCTCGAATCAAGGACACGCTAATCTCTTTGTACACAAATCGGTCAGCAGACCTGCTGAACATTATCGACGTAACAATTCTTCCGAAAAGGGTCGCAATCGAAATCGATTTATTTTCAAGACCGCGTTGCCTCGTTATCCCGGCGCTGCGGGCGTGGCTGCAGGGCCTGTGATTAACCTTTTCTGATTCTCCAAGCTGTGTTACTGTCATGAACTTAATCAAACAGAACTGCGCCACATGGCGCGGACACGGGCGAGATTATATCCGATACCACCGCCAACGTTACTGTGCACAACGCATTTAGACCGGTGGCGCGACTGACACCTTTTCGAAGTTCGACGGGCCGAGGATCATAGCCAAGAGAACATTCGGTTACATAGGACGGTCGACGACCAGAACGGGAAAACATGAAATAGCAATAGGAATAGAAATACGTGCCGGTAAGAAGTATTTGGCTGGGCTGACAAAGCCAGGGTTTTGGGCGCCGTATGCACGAATTCCGGCCCTTTTTTTTCCGACACACCACACGGACCCTCAACAACTGTCACATCGGATACGGCGTCGGTGAACGGACGTGTACGCTACAGGATTGCGAGGCACGGACAGCCATGCGCGCGGCTTCTGCCGCGGCTTGCGGACTTGAAAACTCTTTTGGAAGCGATCATCATCGGAAAACTTTGCGGCTCGAAAGGGGAAAAATCCAAAAAAATCCCCACCTGGCGGCGCTCAAACGCGCCTAGACGCGCCGACGCTCCGTGCACGAAGTGAACATGCATGGCGACAGGTGCAATTATCCGCCACACGAACGCGCTACCGCAGCTCACGTATGCTCCGGAGCCGCTTCGTCGTCTTCCGCGTCGGCGGTTCGACCTCCGAGGGCTCCGCTTGCGATGGAGACGATACCGGCGACTGCTGTCCGCCTGTAGCCACAAATGGCAACCCTGGCAGAAACGCAATAGAGGGGCTCATCACCGGCACCTGCAAGCGGCACCGATATATCGATCCAGATCAGCCAACACAGATCCTAGTCGTCCCACAATCACTCGCGCTTTCCTCAGTTGAGTGGCCACAGGTGGAAAATTGTCCTCAACGTAGACAGCACGCCTTCTAACGAATAGAAATACGATTAGTACTGGCCTACAATGCATTCGCAAGCGCCGACATATCAAGATTACTCGGTATTTTCTCCTTGCTTTAAAGCAGTGCGGCTACGCCCAAACCTCCTACAACGAATTGAGAAAAATTCCATTTTTTCTCCGTTATTGCGCAATTGACGGCGCGACTTTAAAAAAGGCTCCAACCCGGGGGAAAAACAGTGAGGGAGCTTGCATTTTCTTAATAAAATAAAGAGATCTAAAATTGAGCTCCCGCTTTCGCTTCTGTTTCTCACTAACAGTCGCAAGTTTCTCACCCGCCCACTCTTCGTTGTGCCGCCTTCTTGTTCATGTAATAAACCTCAACTGAATTACAACCTCTCTGCTGCTGCCCAAAAGCGGGCATATTAAAAAAAACAGCACATCATGTCTCGCAGGTCCATGCGAACGATAGATTTTATGCTGCACTACATAAAAACTTTCATTTTTCATGGCGTGGAATGTTCTCTCCAACACCGGCGTGGCACGCGGCATCATGAGCGAAGACGTCGCGGGCGCTGCCGCAGCATTGGATTCGCAGCCAGTTCGCTTTAACTCGGCTCACGAAAACTCGTTTTCACGAATCCCCGGCGCCGCGAAATCTTATCACACTTGAGATCGGGCAATCGCGAGATAAAGAGAGTGAGAGAGGTGCGAAGACAAGAGGGAACATGGGCCCTCCTTGCTGGAGGCAGTGCCCATTAATCTTCAAAAGCGACCCAAAATAGCGTTGAAAGATGCACACTGTACAACCGACAAAAGTAAGATCTTAAGACAATGAAATCCGAAAGGGTCTGGGGCTGTCCAAACATGCACCTGTCGCCACTAATCAGAGATGCCCTGATCTCTGTTTACATGAATCTCAAAAACGCTGCACCCCATTCCGACATCGCACAGCTTAACACCACGGAAATGGCGATGACGCTAAAACAATACACGGCGAGATAATGATCGTCGTTGTGGCATGGCAGTGGTGGATCGCATGGGTAAAGAGTGCGGTAGAATAGATAAAGAGAGGGAGAGAGGTGCGAAGACAAGACAAGAGGGACCATGGGCCCTCCTTGGTGGAGGCAGTGCCCATTATTCTTCAAAAGCGACCCAAAATAGCGTTGAAAGATGTACACTGTACAACTGACAACATAAGATCTGAGAGAATCAAATCCGATGGTTGTGTGATTTTCAAACATGGTATCATAGTGCGGTAGTGGGGGAGGTCACTTAACTGTACACTTCACATTGAAAGGGCTTTGCGCTTTCCCGACGCATAGCTATTTGCCCCTAGGCAGAGATGCACCAATCTCTGTTTACATGAATCTCAAGAACGCTGCTTTCTGCAAGTTCGACAAGCATCCCATCAGCTGGTTAATCTAGCCTGCCATACTTGTCAAAGCTAAGGGACAATCGTGTGGTTCGCACTGCCCATCGGTTCCGGACACTAGTGAATCCGATACTCGGCCACGTGACAACAAGATTCGGGTCAAAACCCTGATGCCCGTTATCCCGTATCGGTACCTAAGTGACGCACCTACATTTGCGACACACTTTCGCGTGCCGTGTTGTTTTATGTGACAGAAGATGGGCCTTGCAGAGTGTTTGAGGCTTGTGCAATTTCAACTTTTTTAAAGGGTAGGCGGCGTTTGAGGCACCGCCACGAAGAAGTTCCGATTGCAACAACTCGAAGCTACAACTCTACCAGAGCCGTCTTCCATCACATAACGCGAATGTGCGTCACTCTAATCAGAGATGCGCCAATCTCTGCAAGTTCGGTTCCGAACACAAGTAAATCCGACAATCAGCCACGTGACAACAAGATTCTGGTCAAAACCCTGACGACCTGTCAGCGAATCTTCCACCTGCAACATGGGAGGTGATACTAGTGTAGTGTAGAGCGCAGCGATTGTTGCCGACGTAAGAAGGCAATTGGAAAGATGAGCCCTAAATTACCAGTCCAGGCTACACAAGCGCTTATTCCGACACAAAAATGTACCCATAACTCAGCTCTGTACACCGCATCGTTTTAGTTATTGTTCTTCTGCTGTTCAGGTGACATAGAATACATGTGTTTACACTAGTTTTGTGTCGCATTACAGCGAATTATAACCGAGTTGAACTTTTTGGAGAGCTGCGTTGCGCTGTCCTCAGTTCTATTCTCTAGCCTGGATAGTGGCTCATGCTCCCTTGCATGTTTCTAGCTTTCTAGCCTGTCAACCCCGAGCACTGTTTAGTTACAGATGTAATCAATGCGATCTTAGGCCTCAAACCACCTAGCATGCAGTTGACTCTACTGTAATTCCAAGCAAGTCTAATCACAAGACGGAAATTGTGCTCCTTGCTGAGCTCCGTGGCCGATCCTACGGCCTAAAGATCCGAAATACCGCTGGAGGTAAGCTTACTGCCCCTCATCAACATCAAACTAATTTCCTAGTACACTCGCACAAGTTACGAATCAACTTTTCTGCCGGTTTGCCTAATATCTGCCGTACCATTCTTGATGTCAATGAGGGTAATCACTCTCTGTAAGTGCCTCTCTTTTGGTTCCATGACCGTGTCAAAACCAGCTTTGTCAAACCCGTACCGCACCTGACTTTCGATTAGGTTGTCGCAACAGTAGTTATTACAAACCTTCGCCGCATCACCTTTGTACCCTTTTCCATAGGTTTCAGCGCAAAAAAAAAAAGAATTGCTACCCCCCAGGGCAGCATGTGTCACAGATACTGGTAGACACTTTGAGATGCATCACTGCTCGTGCAGGTTTAGCTTCCAGCAGCAAAGCCTAGTATTTCCACATGGCCCCCACCCCAGACAAGCTACCGTGAAACTGCTGCGCCAGTCCGAGCTGGCCTGCACAACAAGCGAGCAGTAACGCATCACAAAACGAGCCAAGTTGGGGCAGGATGCGCCGATGGAACACCTGCGGTGCCATACGTCAAGCGATGCAGTGCACAGTTGTCGCAGCAGCGGTGAGCGTGAGTTTGCCGCCGGAGCCGGGGGCGGCGGGCGGCGGCGTCCGTGTATGGGTGGAATGGAAACTCCGGCAGCTGCGGCAGCTCACCGAGTGTCAAGAACCCTACCGACAGCGAGCTGCCTCCGCCAGTTGCTGTGGACCCCACAACGGGTTCACCCCCCACCTGAAACCATGTGCCAAAACGGCGTCAAAAAAAAACCCCCGCTGGTGAACGCGGCACCTTTGGGATAGGCACCCAGCACACGCGCCCGGAAGCCGTACAGCCTTTGCTGGCCCCCACCCCAGGCCGCGCCAATGTGTGCTATTCCAGGTCACCCAAAGCAAAGCCTGGGAAGTGCGCAGGCTGCATGCCATTCGTACACCACATTATGCTCGGCTGGATCTTACTTCGGGGATGATTCATTATCAATTCCGTGCGCGGAAGAAAGGCCCCATCCGGGAACATGTGTAATGTACATCGGCACTGTTGAGATAGAGCTAAATTGTTGCAATGGGCAACTTCGGATATTAAATGAAGGAAAATGAGCAAATGAGGGGATGGTGGACTCCTCAGCACTCCTCCAGTGCAGCACTTCACTTCATTTTGCGCACCAACATACATATATGTGTCATGATACAACTTTGCTCCATTTAACTTCTACTCCTTTCAGTCCTTCCCCACGCCTTGTTATTAACCATGAAGGAAATCTTCTTCAGTTGATATGTATGAGAATGATACATCGATGTAATTAGTTGCACTTCTTGGTCCGGAACCTGGCTCGTTAACGTTCATAAGTGCAAGAGCCGCTTGGTTATCTGACCTGATAGAGATGCTGATTGGCACTCTTTGAACAACCCCTGTAATATCAGGCAACAGTTTTCTCAGCAAGAGGGCTTCTTTTACAGCTGCTGCTCCTGCTATATATACTCTTCTTCACAGGTGCTGGCAGCTACGGTTGCAGCTTTGAGGTCCATGAAATGGCTCCTCCGTTCTGGACAAACATTAGTCCTGTTGTGCTTCTCC
>JAULKQ010011911.1:0-12061 GCA_032356285.1 Smithsoniella earleae | reverse complement strand
TGTGCAAGAAAATAGGAATTGGCTACCTGGGGGCGTAAATGCTGGACAGATCTGGCCGTGGGTAATTATGGCTGAGAAGGGGGCGCCAAGAGGATGAGCGAGGACTCGTGCTACCTTGGTAGATATGCAGCACAGATCTTATCAAGCACTACTGCACTGGCTCAGATCTTTGAGAACACACTCAGCCTAATACTGACAGAATGCAGCTGAAGAGTAGGGTTCAGAGTGTAACAGACCTGTTCTCCAACTTCCTCTTCATCGTTGTCTATTTCGCTCCTCAGAAGACCGGAAGTAGCCAACGGAGACCCCGTGCTGGGCCAGATCCCCACTCGGGAAAGCAGCCCCCCCAACAGGCCTCCAGTACCAGCTGAGCCAGGATTCGACGGCGTAACTTGCGTTCCTCTGACGGACGCTCTTCGCCTTGTCTTGGGGGTCTTTGCACTGCCATTACCCGCTGTATCACCACCATCCTACAGGTGGCAGAAACTTGCAAGTTTACCACTGTGACAACACCACACAAATTCAAGTTCTTTAAAGACACATCTTGTCTCAACAGGTTGATATAATACCTTGGAAGCCTGAGCACTAAACTTATGTGAATTATGGAATTGATGGGCAGCAGATCCATCACCCCCACTTGACACCAAAGCGGGGCTACCAAATGCAACACCTCCTGCTTGATTGTCATTCTCACACTTCAACGGTGTGCTGGTCTTCACTTTGTGCATCTTGGTCTGCACAATCAATCACCATGCTAAGCTCTCGCCTTGTAATCCCACTGTACTTGAAAGCAGCATTAAACAACTGCAAAAGGGAGCAGCATACTCGAATTTCGAGTTCTTGCTTCTGCAGCTTCTCAACAACAGAGAGCAACTCGTTCTTGCTCTCGCGAAGGTCGCAGACTTCCCTGCGCAGTTCTGATACATCTTCAAGCACCTTGGCCTCACTCCTGAGCTTCTCAATTTGCATCTGAAGCTGAGGGAGCTGGGCCTTGAGGCTGGCCTCGTTTTTCCGAAGACCCATGAGCCCTGCAATGAGTTCAGCAGCTGGGCCATCAGAGACGTCACAAACAACGTCACCTACGACTGCACGGCGAATGAGGTCCGCTTGCTGGCTGCAGAAGCGCTCCTGTTCTTCAACTGCGCTCTCACGAGCAGCAACTTCTTGGATCCTTGCTTCCAGACCCTTCTTCTGTTCTGCAGTGTACTTCTCGAATTCCTGCTCTCTCTTAGACACAGCCTCTTCATACAACAAGCGCTGCTCAGCAGCATGCTGGTCTAAATTTTGCTTCTGCTGAGCAACAACCTTCTCATGCTGCGTGCGCTGCTCGGTGAGATCCTTCTCCATTTCGACACGTTCTCTGTGCAACTTATTGCGCATTTCGCCAATTTCAGCTTCTGCTTTGTTGACTAGACCAGCCTCAGCAGTGAGCAGTGCACTCTCTCGTTCTTTCACATTGGTTTGGAACTCTGATTCTCTCCTCTCAAGCTCAGACTCCCTCAACTTTACTCCTTCTTCTCTTTGTTTGACTTCCTCCAACTGTTTTTGTAACCCAGCCTACAGAGTACGCCAGTGCTCACATGGAAAGGAATCAACAACATTTACACGATACGGCAGGAACTGAACATTGGTGACAGCAGTGTACTCAAAGCAACTGATTTTGTGTTACGAGCGGAGTAAGAAGCGGCATGTGAAGATGCTGTGCGTGGGGAGGGCACCATAGTTTGCTCATGCTGCACATCTGCAGCATTCACAGCACACAGCGCTTCTTCCTCACACTTGCTTCTGAGTTCTTGCTCTTGTGCTACCCTGTCAGCAGCAGCAGTTACTTCTCCTTGGGCAGAAGCTAGAGCAGCGTTGGCCAACGAAATTTCTTCACTTAAATTCTCAACTCTACTTTTCAGCCCTCCAACTTCTAATTCCAGCTCCGAAATCTTCTTCTCCTTCAAATTCAGCTCTACACATTGCATCACAAGTTGAATCTCACCAATGCGAGACAAAATCGCGACCCTGGGCAATGCAGTGTATGCTGATGACATGTATCCACCACGCCAGGTGAAATGCACATAATGAACAGCATGAATACACAGGGATAAGCTAACAGCTACAAAGCCTACTACGTTTGTGTTGCCCAACCACATAGCACACAAGAATTATGTTGTTTTCAAAGGGGGCTGGAAGGGGGGTAGGGCTGCTTATAAGGTGTGCGAGGGATATCTTACTACTGGCTGTTATAAGTGCATTTTCTGATGGTGAACAATTGGGTACACGTGTACAGGAGTAAGAGGGTGAAGGGTGCTGCACTGTAATCAAGAAGTCTGACAGTTGATCTGTGACAAATACTTGTGTATACATCCACTTTTCATGCCTTGAAACAAATCAACGATGTAGATCAAGCTGGTTCAGTGCATTGAATTGGAGCTACATTGTGTCATTATGTACAAAAAAACTCGATGATCCATTCAGATCATGTCAAACAAAAAAAAATTGAAGCAATCTCGAATGTAAACTGCACAAAAACAAAAACATATCGTAAATCTGCAACGCAGAATCCTGCCTCTGAAGGTGAATGTACGTCTATGTTGCTTCATCTTGACTGCAACTATATAACTGTACACTTACTTTTACTCAGAGTCGCTCTGACAATGAAATTCATGCTGTTATGGAGAAGGTCCGTTCTGAAGATGACAAAGCACCTCTTTGCAGTGTTCCATTTTGCTCCTGGGCCTCACGCTTGATTTCCTCTGCCTGTGCTGTAAGCTGGGCCATTGCCAACGATAGTTGTTGCTTCTCAGCTGATATTCTCTGAGCATTATCAATAGCCATGACTTTTTGGCCTTGGAGCTGTGAAAACTACATATCAGATACACTGCTCAGAGCTTGACAAAACTCTGCACACAATGAGTAGCAGTGCACACGCTCTATAGCACTGACAGCTATGCAGCAGACCTTAAATCAGACCATTTATTAATACCAGAACGAGGTTGTCAATTCAACTAAATGGAGATGAGGGGGAACATAAATCAAAACACAGGTCAAATTAATGAACAATCTTTGGTGAAGAAATAGCTCAGATGCTAAGCTTATGGCTTACCAACGTATGACTGTGAGACTTCCTGGGAATTCTCAAGTGAACAAGCAGCTAAATTTCACAGCTATCTGATGAAGATGCTCAAGAATGCTTTCAAAAAGTGTTTTCTTTCAAGTGTAGGACACGCGTTCACCGTAGCAGTAAAATTGTCAACAATGACATGTGATATAAGTTCCATGAAATGTCAGAGCAACTTCCCTTTTCTTTCTTGAGATATATCAGATCTAGACTACACTGTCTTGTATCAAGGTCACCCATCTCACCGTAACCACATCAGTGCGATTCCGGGCAGGAACAATACTCTAACGGAGGAGACACAGATAAAAAAGAGATAGTTAAGGTAGAAAGTGAACCTGCTTCTCCCAACGAGCTTTTTCATCAGCCATCCTGCTTTGATACTGCTCTTGGCTACTTTTTAAGGCCTTTTCAAGTTCCTGAATCCGTTCTGTCGAACTCTGGGTCTTTGCATCAAGCTGCTCCCTTGCCTCACAAAGCATGGCATCGAACTTCGTTACCTGATCCTCATTCTTCGTCACGCTACCCTTCATGTCATCATATGCCTGTTTTACTGTGTCATAGTCTTTCTTAAGACCTTCATGATCAATTTTCAACTTTCGGTAACACATGGTCACTTCATTCAGTTCTGATGAAGCTCCCTGTGCGATCTCCTGCGCTTTTTGACTGCATATCGAATCCAATGGGGGTAAAATTGTGCATCGAGTGTTTCTGGTAGGATATTAATTACATGCAAACCAACAAATCCAACGTAACCGAAATGAATGAACTGCGAGCAAGATAATCAATACCTTTATATATAATATAATCTTTGTACATCATAATCATAGTAGTCTCTACACCGGTTCACAACTGCTGCAGTCCTGCTACGGTTGAATATTCAACAAGCGTCCAAAGAATTTGTCGACTCTACAGAGATACATACTTAAGTTCCCTTCCATGATTTCAAATGCTGGGGTACACATCAAGCGAGTGAAGCGCACAGGCGTTCCCTGGACTCTGTCAACTCCTTGTCTTTCTGGTCACGTTCCATTGACAGGGTCATGTTGCGTGAGCGTAGAGTAGAATTCTCTTCTGTCCATAAGCGCTGCTTTACATTGTAATCTTTCTCCGCCTCTACGGCGTTTGTGCGCAATTCCTGGAAAGTAGGTGGGCGAAGTATGGAGGGTGTACGTCAGTAACAATTGGCAATAAATAGATCTTTTCCATGAGATAATTTAACACAATCTTGACGAAAAAAGTCCTTCACAGTGCAATGGTACCACTTAATCCACAATCTGAAGAGCTTGAAAGGAGAGTTTCCACACGCGTACCTCCTGCCATTCTAACAAATCCGCGATTTCTTCCTGTAAATCTGCATTCTTGGTTCTCAAGGCCTCACTCTGAAGATGAAAGACTAGTTATAGATCAAATTCTCTCCCCTAGGTATAACACACGGGCAAAGAGCGGGTGAGGTTATTTCTGTTAAAATCCAAAGGGCTTACCGCATGCCGCTGCTCCGTCAGCTGCTTTTGAAGCTCGACGAGCTCTTCTCGTCTAGCTACTCCCGTCCCATATGCCATCGATCCGGGTTGTGTTTCCCGCCGTAAAACGGCAACCACGGTTAAAGCTTTGCCAGAGCAATTAGAATCTATAGCATAAGGATGGTAACTTGCGGAATTATCTCCATGAACCGTTGCTTATAATCATAAGATGGGATTCAAACTATATCATTTGCCCAGCTCTCATAATCACCGTGTTCCACATGCAACCCATATGAATATAGCAATGAATGCGATGACCTGCGGAAATAAGTGCTTCAAGAATGGACAACTCAATGAAATATCTATGTTGTGAAGCAGGTAACAGCTCCACTCGTAAGCATGGTAGGTACATGAACCTCCAAGATGATTGATCAGCACAGGTTTCGCTTGAATGGCCCATTACTGCGCTATTCTCAGTGCCATATCACTCATGCATTGTTACGGTACAGCTAAAATGACATGCGCGAGTAACGTGCACACATCTATTTTGTAAATTTAACGTTCATACGACACGTTATTTTTGCAGCAAATTGTTCACGTAGGCAAGGGGTGTGCTCGTGATTAACGAGACGGGCTATAAATCTGTTCTGTACATTGGCCTCATCCAGGAATGTTAATATGTCGCATTTTGAAGACTTAGACAGCTCTTCTGGAGATCGAGTAGGGAATGAAAGCCAGCAGGTGTCGGATTTCGCGCCTTCTGCCTTCTCTGATGGAATGCAAGCGAAGGCTGTACTACGAAGGACACCTTCGCAAACTATGCCACCGCTTACGAACACAGTTTCAGAGCAACTTTTTGCTGGCGAGATTAGTCCGCGCACGCGAGGGGATAGAGAGAAAGTAGTCAACCGTGCCAAGACTAGTCAGCACAAGAAGGCGTCATCACTAGGACAGCACACGTCCGTAGTAGAAGAAATTCCCAATATGATACTTCTTATAACACTCTATATGCTTCAAGGGGTACCACTGGGGATGACCATGGGTACAATTCCAATGTTATTAGCTGCCAATAACAAGGGATCCTACACACAGGTGCTAGTCGCTTGTAGCAGGAAACAGAATATGTAGTATACCAGCCTGTGATACTTGCTACGAGGTTACCGCATATTTGCCTCTGACTACCTGTTCACAGCGTCGAGCCTTGAGTTCACAATTGTGCAGATCGGATTATTCTCGTTGGCGACCTATCCCTACTCGTTTAAACTTCTATGGTCGCCCATAGTAGACTCTATCTATTCATCCTCTTTTGGTCGCAGAAAATCGTGGCTTGTGCCACTGCAGCTTCTTTCAGCAGCGGTAATGTTTGTTTTCGCGCCTTACATTGACGCCCACATCACCATGGCCAATGTCCCCATGGTCACAGCGCTATTTTTCATCCTTGTGCTTCTAGCAGCAACTCAGGTATTCCTCTCAATCCCTGGTTCGCAGTTTCTGACTCTGTACAGCCTATATTCGTGGTAATCGTGCCACCGCACCGAATCAGGCAAAAGCCATGTTCCAAGCTCGCACCTCCCGTGCAGGACATTGCAGTCGACGGATGGGCGCTCACTTTGCTATCGCGCCGGCATGTTGGCTACGCCTCAACCTGCCAGACCATTGGCATGAACTTCGGCTATTTCTGCTCTATTACAATGTTCCTGGCACTTAATGATGCTTCATTCTGCAACCGCTTCCTGAGATCGCCTCAGACACCGCTTCCCACAGGAATGGTTAGCCTCACGGATTACATGCGCTTTTGGTCGCTGGTTTACTGCCTCGTCACATTCGCTGTCTGGTTCCTTATCAGCGAAAAGCCACCAAGGTAGGATCTTCTCGCACATCTGGCACATCCTCCACGTTGCGCATGGGCTCGAAACTATTTTGATCCAGCGACCTTGAAAAGTCCGTTACCCCGGGCATCTGGCTGTCCTCAACACGGCGTCAAGTACCACTACTACTTGTGGCAACCCACAAAGTTCAGGTTTCTGCAGCTAAGAACACGAGCTAAACGCTGGTTTTTGTGGTCATGTAGAGTCCTGAAGCACAAGAGAAGAAATAATAACTTTTAACCATGTCGAAGGGACAGGTAGCATGAATGTGTTACTTAATGTATAGGCTTTATACAATGGAAATCCTAAAAAAATTCCCAGTGCACGCAGATTATTCCTTTTACTTTTGTTATGTAGAGGACTGCTTCACATGTTTGTACATTAGTAGCAGAATCGCCAAACTGTTTTACACACTAGCCGCAAGACCTGTCACACAGTGCAGATTAGTATCTATTCTTGGTATCTCAAATGCTTTGCTTGATCCTTCTCACGCACCCAATCCTTATTGAACAGCATAGTGAGAAGCTACTCACAGGTCCTATGTTATGTCAGTACTTATGCTACTGTAGTAAATTGCAATCTGTGTTATGTTCTTGTCAGCGTTCGGGTTACAGATAGTGCAATGCAGTCACCATGCCATGCATGCCAACATTCCCAAAATGTTGCTAGAATCTACCAGGATGTTCTTCCCACTACAGATCATGTAGTATTTACATTGGTAAGAATCAGTAGATTGTTTTCATACCTGCTGAGTGGGGAGGTCTAGGTGAGCATGAGATTTTAATGCTGCTCCAATGATGAGGTGATGTGTTTTTACCAGCCAAACCTGCACTCCAAAAACAGCTCCAAAAAATTAACCACAGTGAGGCGAGCTAGTAGAGGTGAAACCCAATTGCATGCTAGTGGCGCGTTCTTATGTCTCTGAGCAGTCTATAGTTGTCTATCATCACTTGGAGGCTATATAATCTAGATGTTAGTGACCAGTTGGCGCTCAGATATTTGATGCCTATATCTGTGTTACGATGCTTGTCCATGACTGTTAAATCTCAAATGAAAGAAAGCTATTCAAACTCCTTTATATAGTACATGGTGGGGAGGTCATGTAGTATATTGAGTTTTTGAGAGTAGATCTCATGTATCTGTAGAGTGGTTCCATGCCATGTGATCGTTATTGACCACCAGTAATTGAAGATACTCTGTGCCACTCTCACACCGGTCTGTTGAACCCATTTCATCCTGATCTAGCTTGTGGGCGAGGCTGTGTTGAGATATAGGACGGTTCTTCTCAATCAGTCACAAGTTGAACTGCCAAAATATGTGGTCACCACAGTGGAGCCCGGGGTCAGAGTATCAAAAGGTCAGCATTCCAACCCCGACAGTCCCCATAGCACTCCTTGAAGTAGGGAGCTGACACTTTCCGAAATCCACAGCCCGAGGCCTGGCCTATTGCCAGGCCCCTGGTCACCACTCATGCAGACACTTGTGTTGTACCCTCGATATCTGATACACAGGTTTTCCATGGGGGTTTTACTCCCCTTGCCCATATAGGAGACTGACAGCCAAACTTGCAATGGGTTAGTAGCAGACAGTGGCAGGACCCTGGTCGCACTGGATATCTTCATTTGTAGTTTATTCTTTTGCTTAGATATCTATTGCTCTTGAGCTGATGCAAGAAATTGTCTGGAAAGTTCTAACCCCAAGGTGTGGGATAACCAGGAATTGATATACCTTGTGCAGCAGCCTTTCTAGGCCTTTGGTACTGGGTACTAATAGTCCTAGCAGAGGCCAGAGCCCGCTCTCAGCACTATGTGAGCCTTCCATTCACCTTGACCTCGTTAAACGCTTCAGCTCTTGCATAATCAAGCTGTGCAGGCTGATTTCTTTTCCTAGCACACTTCCCTATGCTCCCCTGCTAGCAAGGCCTCAGGTGACGCTGCATTTACAGAATAGCTTGAACCCAGTGCTGTTTCCCGAGCTTCAAGACCCTATGTTATTACCGTGTGGGGCTGTGACGGCTATTTCTGGCAGTAACTTCGCCGATCAGTCATATACTTTGCCAATAGTTATTTATTCTGTGCCAGCATTTGAGACAATAATTTTCAGCCTGGTATGTTCAGGTGTTTGGGCCCGGTAGAACATAATGAGATGGCTGATCTTGACCGTAAGTGCACCCTCGCGCGGGTCAGGACAGGTGAACACAACAGATAATGCAGTACGTGAGGTTCTATTCGAACTTGGTGATTGAAGAAGTATGGCTGTTTGAAACCTCGAAAGCAGGTTGGTACAGATAGAAACCGTTTCTATCTGTATCAGACATTGCAAAATAGAGAGTGACAAGCTTGCTCAGCCTCAGCAGCCTCCTAGGACTAGGACGAAGGTTATATGCAACTAGGTTTTATACGAAAACCAGCAGTCCTCGGCTGTTAAGATATGAGGGTTCTTCGTAAACGAGAATCTAGTACTTAATTCCCTTAAATAGGGATCCGGAACTTATGAAATCCATGCCTGAAGCCTGACCTGCTGCCAGACCCCTGGTAACCACTCATGCAGACACCTGTGATCTGCCTTCGATATCTAGTGCTCAGGTTTAATTATGGGCCAATCCTCTTATCCGTAGAGGACACTTTTAGCCAAATTTGTATTGGGATGGCCGCGGATTGAAACCTGGTATCCCCTGTGGCACTCTCTCATCAGGGAGCCGGCTCTAACTCGACCTATGACTGGGCCTCCTTCTGGGCTAGGCCATGGTGACCACGTTAACAGATTCTTAGATTTTCTGCTCCCAGTACCTTGTGAGCTCCTATTATGTACTGGTTTATTCCTATCAAGGTCACAGTTTTTGCTCTATCTGTGTAGACGATTTACGCATCATAGCACAAACAGCTTTGCACTTTTCCATCCATGATCAGCTCTTACATGTGTGACTTGTAGACTTCAACATTTACAAGCAGGTAGGACGTCTCCAAGACATTGTTGTACAACGAGTTGGATTTTGGATGTTGTAGTCCAAATCCGTGCAGTTGGCGACCGGAATTGAGCGGGCTGTTAAGCTGCAAGGATTTGTCGCGGATGCTGTGATAAAATAGCAGTGGTTACCGCAGGACATCCCAGATAGAACAGAGCTGCCAGTCCCCTTCTATCTGTACTCACCACCCTCTTATTAGGGAGCCGACGCATACCCGACCTACAGCCTGGGCCCATGGTATCCAATCATGCAGATTAATGTCCCCTCTCGGTATCCCAGATGTAATGATACTCTTGATCTTTCTCAAACAACGAAGCCTTGTTGAATAGTATATTGAGAATCTACTCACAGGTCGCAACACTGGCAACTGAATTCAACGCTTGCTGGGATGAATGTAGTGACGAGCCAGACAGCAGCAAGTCCCTGTATGAGCTGAAGACGGCATACGGCCACCTGATGGGGGTGCTCAAGCTGCCTGCAGTTCTCAGATTCTCCGTCACTCTGGTGACATGGCGACTGGCATTTATCTGCGCTGAATCAGTAGCAAGCCTGAAGCTTATCGAAAAAGGCGTTGCCAAGGTGTGACCGCCAGCTGCCTGATGTGACCGTTCTGGACTCTAGCATGGTGACACAAGAACCGAAATGTTTTCGTTGAGTACTAGTATCCTTTTGTATGGGCATGACTTCTGAAGATGCTACTGGACTATGGGCATGTGTGGAGTGCAATCAGTAGAGTTTTTGTCCCATATTTTGTCCCATAACCCCTTCAAAGAAGTGTTGTCCTCCTGGGTTCTAATTATTGATTGGCGGAGAAACAAAAAGGATCACTCTGTCCTGCATGGTGTTTCGCCCATCCTGCACAGCTGATACAATACAAGGGGGCTGGCAGTGGTTGACTATCTGGGGTTTCCTACAGCGTTTGAAGCTAGAATGCTGGGTTCCTTAGAGCAGATGATAGAATAGATTTGAAAGGACAAGCTGATTATTCTTCGTATCTTGGACTTTGCTGTTAAGGTGTTCTCAATTACTTTACATGTATGTTATGGTGAGTCTGCTTCAGTTGTAAACAGCTAATGTGCCCTGTTCGGATTTAGCAAAGTCCCATTTCTGGGAGCAAATGAATGCCCGCCTTCGAATCTTCGAATCAATCTTCGAATCAACTTGTGTCCTGTGGCGAGGGTGGCGGACTCGTTTAATTTTTTGTTAATTTTATCAACATGACCTACATTTTATTATTATAAATATGTTAATAGTTGGTTTTACTGCTTAGTCTTCTTTGTAGATTAGATTGATTTGTAATAACCAAATTTACTCTCGTTTTCCTTTTTATTTTTTAGAACGAGCTCATTTTTTTGTTTGCGCAAACGCTCCAAATTTAAATCCAATATGTCGCTAATGTTGCTAATGTGTACCGTTTGACCTATAAATGTAGCCGTAATAACTGTAGCGCGGTCTTTTACTGTAATATGGCGGCAAACTTTTTTACTATTTTTATCCTTTAAAAGCTGCAAAGTAACGCCACTGGTGCATGTTTTTTAAACGCACATTTCGGCTTTCCTGGTTACAAGTGTGATAGAGTAGACACCAGTTGTTCATGCAGGGGTAAGTAATTGTCGGAATCAGAAAACATGTTAATGCCAGTTTCTCGCAAACTCCAGACAAACCCTTTTAATTGTATCTTAGCGTGCTTCTCGTCCTTCCAAACCCAATAAATTAACAACAGATTTCCAATGGATTACCCTGCTCGCTGGTGTTTGATAACTCTGCCCAAGTCACGAGCTCTGCATCTCATTGTTCTGGTCATGTGTGAAGTTGGCTGCTTCAAGATGATACCAATTTGAGTGTAAACCAGAAAGAAAAAAATTCCTTTCATTGGAAGGTAGAAAATGAGGGTCCAGTTGAGATAGCCTGTCTTGTGCTTCACAGTATAATTTTGTTTTTGGCGGTGACAGCTCACTGAAACTGGCCCGGGGGAGATAGTGCCATGCTACAGTTGCATATATAGTGAGGTAGAGAAACCAGAGACTTCACTGAATGCATGATTTGAGAGTTTTGCAGTCTGCTGTACAGACACCCTGGAGCAATTTATCTCCCTACAACTGTTCATTTTGGGACAGGGTGCAACAGAAGTGTGGCAGGATCTCAATATCCAAGTTGCAGATCGTTGGCTTGAGCTTGAAAGAAGACCAGCCAGGAAGTGTATCTGCTTGAGAATGGCATTTGCTGAATACTTGTACTAGACTAGGTAGAATCACAGCATCAAATTAAATCAAAGCCGGATCTGAATAGATAATTAGCGTAACGTAATGTGCGCAGAGGTGTGTGCTCCATGTGGCAGAGATTTAGTCCAAAGGCATGGAGAAACACATCATAGCTGTGAGAAACATGCGATTCGTGAACTAGTTTGACAGAGAGAGCATTTGGCTTGCAGGATACGGTGGCGGCACTAGTGTTGTTTCAGTTTCCCGTGGAGCTGTGTGCTGCAGTCCTTGCAGGCAAATGGTCAGCTTCTGGATCACCGTTTACGCCGTGGAAGATTGGTTACGTAATCCGTATTCTGGCGGGCTTTGCGATGACGACTGTTGTGATGCTGTTCCCCACTGGCAAGGCTAATTTTTCTGACAGCCCGATGGCATTTCTGGCTTTCCTGTGCGTGTGT
>JAULKQ010011900.1:0-12061 GCA_032356285.1 Smithsoniella earleae | reverse complement strand
GACTCGAATGATACTCCACGGTGAAATCATCTTATTTGGATCAGCTCATGACACTCAGCAGCATCTGCCTTCCCTCATTCAAAACACAGCATCCGAATCTGTAATACGTTGCCAACAATGATCTCTCCAACACATTGACTGCCGCATTTTCTCACAGCACACAGAGTGCGTTGTAATGGGGTGTGCGCCAATATCCCCGGCCCTGGGAAAGCGTTTCTATCCATGCTGGATGCTAACTCCTCAGTCGCCAAGCCAGACGGTCTTTGGCACTGCCAGCAGGAGGGAGTGCTCAGCATCTCGCCGCACTGGAAGTGCATACCTGATTAGGAGCTGCTTGCCAAGGTAAACAGCGAGGATGTGAGTCTGCAACCGTGCTCTGCCATTTAAACCTTGATCCTTCATTGGCCACTGCTTTACCCGTGAGGTTAGTGCTGCAATATGCACAGTTTTATGCACAGATCTGGATGATGCGAGGTGTCCTGGCAATCCAAGCCTGGCTAGACAGGTATGGAGGCCAAGCTGCTGCATAGCTGCATCTACTGTGCCTTGGATACATGTGCATGGTTCAGGGTAACGGCAAAGAGAAGTGGGCCACACGGATCTCCTCCTGATTCCCACAATTGACAGGAGAGGGTGGCTGCTGCTGTGTCTCCGCTCCCTGCAACTGAAGCGCGGCCAGCGATGAAAGGAAGAAGCCATGGAGCCTTAAGTTCCACTGCTTCTACTATGTGTTGCATGACAGTGTATTAAGCTCGTTTTTCCAGTCTAAACTGGACTGTGACATGTCCTGTGTATTGCCGCCGACTCCAGGCATGCCGGCTCCCAGCAGCTGAAGTTACACACAGCCATACCTCACCAGTTGCGATGGGCTGTACCCAGCTGTCACTTTTATGTAGTGGGATAAGCCACTGAGACTTGGCTATCTTGTGCACAAATGCCTCAGCGTCCTCGACAGCCAGGCCCCTGGAGCCTGCCATCTGGGAGGCGGCTAACGACCTTACCCACCTCTTTTGTTGTATCATGGGCTGGGGCTCGGTGTTCACTGTCAATGGCGGCAGATGCAGAACCAGGGTGGAGTTCCCAGAGCTGCTGGACGATTTGGACCAGCGTCAAGCAATCGCACTGCAAAGTGATCTTTTTCTCAACGTCGGTTCACACATTTGCAGTCACAGAGATCAGATGGAGATTAGCCAGTAGTATGTCCTTAGATTTACCCATGAACACTTTGTGACATCCGTGAAATTCAGTGACTTTCGGGAACTCAGACGCTCAATCCTTGTGCTAGCAGATGGTTTCTGCTCTATGGTTGGCTGGAGCATGGGGACTCAACAACACCATGCTTGACAAACTAATGCATAATGGGGAGAGCAAGATCTAAGCAGAATTAACTGTGAGGGCTCGTTGAAAAGGTACCGGAAGGGAGTACTCCCTGCTGTTCGCTTTACAACACTAATGGCGCTTTACACCACAGAGCTGCGAAGCTGTAGAAAATCACATT
Organism: Smithsoniella earleae; assembly: GCA_032356285.1. Classification (NCBI taxonomy): domain Eukaryota; kingdom Viridiplantae; phylum Chlorophyta; class Ulvophyceae; genus Smithsoniella; species Smithsoniella earleae. The sequence goes on along the minus strand of JAULKQ010011900.1, from coordinate 10,563 downwards.
TCTCCCATTGTAAGAAACGAATAATGTTAACTCCAGTTCACATCAGCTAGCTTCCTTTGCGGCTGTGCGTCTCTTCTTATTCTCATCATCTTTACTTTGAGTAGTGTGTTGGAATGGAGGCTAGAGTGAGACCAAACCTGTAGGTAAGTATCAGAATCATGAAGGTCAACTCTTGAGTGTAGGAACGAATAAAGATCGCGCTGAGTGTGTCGACTTTTTGACAAGGCATGCATACTGTCTGTACTGCTGCACTTTTCATGTTGCAGGAAACCAACTAGAGATGCAACCATGTGCTTGAACAGTAATGATGTAGGTGCTAAATTCTATTGCAACCCTGACTCACTTTTAATACTTGAAAGCAAATCACATCAAGAAACTGCGAAGCTACCCTTTCAATTCGTAGCTCTCCTGTTGCTCTCCAGTACACTGAGAATCACTTCCTGATCACTCCCTGCCAAACTTGAGCAAACTACCAACTTGTGCAAGTACTAGCCAAGAAGTCTCCTTTTGAGAATCTGCCGCTGCTAGTACATATCTTCTTATCCTATGTGCATTTTGACTCACTCAATGGAGTCCACCTGTCGATGTGTCCCTATACTTGGATGTGGAGACTTTTATCTGGATGATTATTTATAGACATGTTGTTTTCTCAGAATCCACGGGCCCGGCACTTTCATGTTCATATCTGTTCCTGGAGAGTTGCGTGAAAACTCATTCATCCAAATTTTGTAATTTATCTTGTTGAGCTGAAATACAATCCATGAGAGGGAAGTCAAGCAGAGTATTGATTTCCTCATCACTTTGTGTATGTATTCATCGGACTCAATGATATTTTCAGTACTTTTTCTTGATGGAGAACCCCTCTGTACGTGCTCACACAGAAGATCAAGAATTCAAAGGTCCTTATCCTTCTATGCAGTATCAGTACAATGCTCAAACTGGGTTGGTGCAAAAGAATATCATTTTGCCCAGTAGTTCTTTTTACAGTTCCCTAGTTGACTCCTGGCATGCGAGTCGCAATACACTGGTTTACACCTTTTCAAAGTTTCCCTTTTTTACTGAGAGAACCATCGCTTGCCTTTGGAGGGTGCCCTGAAAACTTGAAAATGGTGAAACTTGTGGTGCTGTAATAGGCCCTGATGTGCTACAGAAGATTTGGTATTCATTGACAAGAAGGAAGTCAGCACTCAGGTTGCTGGGACCTCTAATCAGATGTTAAAAGTGTCTAATAGATTCCGACTGAAGTACTCCTGTGCTGTGAGCAGCGTCTGCCAATCTCGGGAAGACTCTTGACTCAAGACTGGAACATGGAACATTGATGTGGAACTGTATCAATATCAGTTTTTGACCTGCCACTCTCCCCTTGAGAATATAGTTCCTTCATAATCATTTTTCGCCAGAACAGGATTTTGAAACTAATTATCTATAAGAATGGTTATTGCAACAATACTGCGAAATCTTCACACCAGATTCTCCCATTAGAATCAGCACACTCAGACACCATTTTGATCGCTTCTTCAGGTCGCAGTAATTCACCCTGCACGAGTTTGACATTCATACACAGGAGGGTCTTGACTGGGAAGCCTCACTAGAGCACGGCACCTCAGTAGTCAATGTCGCTTTTAGCAATTGGGCGTCAACCCATCCCTTCTCTTCAGGATCAAAAGCTTTAAGAGCTCGCATTATTGTATGATAATTATCCCTTTTGAGCTCTCTTTCATTGTGAAGTAGCCATGGGACAATGGTTTGCTGGAATGTGTCGTACGGAATGAGGGGTGTCTGTTCGCTGAGTTGCGATTTAACCTACTATGATGTTCACTATAAGTAACATCACACGACAACAGTACAGCATATCATGTTCGAGACGGAACATACCGTTTCCGTTACATTGGCAACTTGTTCGTTCGTTGGATTAACACCTATCGCACGAATAACAGTTGCTAAATCCCTGCAGCAGACATGAAATACTGAACTATTTCGAAACTGTTCGTTATCGTCTGAGTGTAGACGGGGAAATTCCTCTCATGTATAGTTCTTGAACCTTCTTTGTGTTCGAAAGTCAGAAAAGCATCTCTTGCCAGCTTCCGGTTTTCGCTGACTTTCTCAACTAAAACCAAATCACCCATTCTCTAAATTGTTATAATCTGTCTGTTTAGCTTCAAATCTGGGTATTCGTCGTTACTCGGTACGCATAATCAAGGCGTATAAATTGTCTCCAATTTCTACCATGCCGAAGCTACACAAAGTGAGTCGTTCGTGAAGTGTACAAAGATTTATTTGTCCATAGGATGCATACTGTTTCGAGTGTGTCAGCAGTTGTTCGAGGTTAGTGAGGAAGAGAATTGTGGTAAAGACATGGTCCGTAAGTTGAAGAATTCGCACTAAATGCGAATCGTTTGGGTGTTCGCATGGCTCCGCTCAAGCACCAGTGCATCGCCTTCCGAAGAAGTAGCTGTCTGTTCAATGTTAAATTATGTTCTTCCTAGAGTCCAGACGCCCTGATTCCAGTTGCCCACAATACTACTTGTTTTCGTTTGCTGACTGTACTACCTGTTTCCGGGCTACAGTGCCTTGACACACACAACTGCTTCGAATTTTTCCATACACGCCTTCACTCGATGAGATATCCCCTACGTAAGAATGTAGGGCGTTAAATTCTCATACTGTATTTGTGAGGAAGCAAGAGGATATAACAACGACGGTTAGAACACTGCATGAGCACTACGCACGTCCCAAGCACCTGTCATAACATATATGAGTGTCGTAAAGATAGGTTTGAGAACTGTCGTGTTTCGTATCTAGGAGCACTTGTTGGTACCATGTGCGAGCTGCCGCATACAGTGCCCACAGATGGGAGAAGGAAGGTTACCACGACGCTCAGATTTCAAAGGTGGAAAGAATGAAAGTGACATTTTGAAAACCTGAATTTAGGGTAAAGTGAGAACTGTGTAGATTGTTGTGCATCTAGGGAGTTTGCAGATAACAGTGAAACAGTAGTAAATGCATACCATGTGAAGGTACAACCACTAGAGATATTCAAAAATTTATCAAAGTCTGGTTGACTTTATCGAAACCCTTACGTGAACTCCTTGGAAAATGGGGTTCTTGAAAGGGATTTAACGTGTCAGCAAGACCAGATTTGACTTGGACAAGGTTGGCAGTGTTGCCCCTTCATTCCTTGTCCAAGCAAATACAATCTTTTAGCATAACGCTCAATCATACCCTTGTCAGCTATAGGGTCGGATCTGTGCGTGCACTACAGCAGCTTTGCAGTAGAGCTTAGTATCCCCAAGCAAGTTTCCAGTAAGCTGCCCACTTGTTTTCAGATGGTTTTCAAGATTCAGGTTAAGTACCACTTCAACAACCCAGACAACCTCCTGTCCTCTCTCTCTTGTTTGAAGAAGCCACATGGTAATGGATTATTTCCCTCATTTTTTGCTTTTACGAGATGTTATTCACAATCCCGGATATCCCTTGCGTAAGTAGTGTCACAGCACCAGTGTAGAACTTGAGCAAGAATAGACTACAGTGTTATGTCACATAATCTTGCATGATTACACATTTTGTCCGAAATAAGATATTACACCCAGGAGGCTACATGTTGCCACAATATACCAACAGCTATTATGGGAGGTTATCAAGTTGATCTAGGGTAGCAGCAAAGTCGTAAGGCAGTTCTGATTCGAAGTACAAATCCTCACCACTGACAGGATGCGCAAAACCAAGAGTTTTAGCGTGCAATGCTGGCCGATCCAGCCTGCTCACAATATCTTTAATCGCCTTCTCCCTGCACAGTTATCACTGCATGTGGATAGGCACCGAATGAGCAAAACACCCAGTAGGTAGGGCAGGAATGAACGTATGAAAGTGAAATGCCTGTACCTGTCTGGCCTCCCTCGCCCGATTTTGCTAGTGGCCAGGTGATACCCACCATAGAGAGCATCTCCTAGCAAAGGGCACTTAATATGTTGCGCGTGCACTCGTATCTGATGTGTTCTGCCCGTGTGGAGTTTCCACTGTATCAGTGATGCGGTACCGTCAGCCAGAGTTCTCAACACCCTGAACCATACAACCAAAATTTAATTGATGGCCAAGACTGCTCAAATTCATTCTAAATCCCCTGGGCAGTTCTGTCATTGAAAAATTAAGACGCGGTGGCAGTGGGGATTACTTGTATGTGCTGATAGCCTCTCGTCCCCGAACAGATCCGAAGCCATACACTGCCATGCGCAGGCGGTCTGTTGGATGACGGTCAATATTTGTACAGATTTCACCACTTTCTTTCAGTGGGACTCCCAACATGATGGAATAATAAATCCTGTTAGTCTGCATAGGCATAAATACTCACTAATGCATGTGTTACAGGACAAGCTCCACCACAAGTATAAGAAAAGCACCGTCCTTGCTCTAAATTGTTCTCCAAGACTGGCCATTGCAACATCTGACCGACAAACAACCATGATGCCTGTCGTGCCTTTGTCTAGCCTGTGAACAATGCCAGGTCTGAGGATACCTGTATTGCCGGCTTGAGGCAGTGTGCACTTGCCCACACGCATACCATGTTGCCCAGCTTCTTGTAACTGTGCCTTCGGCGAAGAACCTTGCTGTACGTTCTGAGAACCTGATTCATTGCTGGTTGCTGATCCCCCAGTTTCAGACTTACTTGAACTAAAGCTCTCATCATCTGTGGCATCATCAACATTAGGATCCAGTGACACTGCATCGAGCTTGTATCTGTAAAGAATCGCGTTCACTAAGGTGCCACTTGTATGGCCCGGAGACGGGTGAACCACCATTCCTGCAGGAAGTCATACCGTCATGTCATGGAGCATGTCGCAGCTTCATGCTCCAGCGTTTCCGAGATAAACCGTTTTCCATGACTACACTTCTCATAGCCAAACCAGTGACCACGAAACTTGTGTTGCTACGAATTTTCGAAACAATCGGTTTTCCGAGCTGGGTGTTGAATTCATGGATCCGTTTGGAGTTGAGTTTCGGAGTTGTACATCACTGCTGCAGTGCAGTTCAGGCGCGGTAGGTTACGAATAAGCTGCACTTGAACAAATTATTTCACATTTAAAGCCGTTGAGTATTACTATCTACTGTGTGCTGTGATATGTAGATTCCAATCACATGTGGTAGACAAGGGGAGACAGCATCACTGCAACAGAGCGCACAAGCTCGGTGTTGGATACAAACAAAATAACAAATATTGTTTGTTGACTTCGTTTCATGGCAAGCAGATGTTGAACTGACGAAAAAGAAACGAGTTTTAGGAGCTGTGTTGAGCTGCATGCACCTGCAGGTTTGTTCACTACAAGAACATGCTGGTCTTCATAAACAACTATAAGTGGGATACACTCAGGCTTTGCAGTCGTTCCTTCGGGCTCCAGGAGTGTGCCTAAAATCTTGTCCCCGATCCGACACGGATATGATGGTTTCTTCTGGGTAATTGAGTTCACGGTCACTTCCCCGGATTGAATGCACGCCTTGAGTCTTGCTCGGCTGATACCAGGTAGTTGCTGACTTAAGAAGGCATCCATACGTAGTTTTTTCTGCACGAAAGAATTACTGGCAACAACGCAGCAGGTCCGAGACACCGCCGAGGGGCCCAAGTTGATGTTCTGTGTTGGCAGCGAAAGTAATAGTCAACATCTTATGCACATACACATTTAATCTAACAAGTGTAACTAAATATATTGGGTCATTGCATTATCCGCACCTCCCCGGACAAATCTTCTGTTGTTACTGCAAACTCAAACCTGGTTGCGGCTACACACATTCTACAAGTAAAGTGGAGCTGAGGTTTCAACTTCAAAGTTTCCCTGCTGCTGATATGTTTGCATAAACTGTTGAGCGAGCAGTGCACTAGAGAATTATTGAAGGGTACAAGTGCCATACTGAACGGCAGCTTCGACAGCTTACCATGCTTCCATCCTGGGTTATAATTAACGTTGAAGAACAATTCGAACAATACTCATACGAATGTGTGAGAAGAGTTGATCAAAGGAAAGCTTTGCGGAACAAAGTAGAGTAGACCTTCCTACAAGTTCATTCGTTGAAAAAACATCTAGGTAATTTCTGGTCTGCACTTGAAAATGACATATTTGAACCCCTCTTCTTCAAATGATGAATAACGCCGTTTGCTTGGTATCGATTCTCGTTTCGACTTTTCACTGGATGACGCCATGCTCGGCTGTGTATAAGATCACGGCCTTGAAAGCATCAGTTACAATAATTGGATTTTAGACGCGCATCCGCCCGTGAAACTTCTTCGCGCAGGGTTAACTGTAATTCTCAGGCATACAGTAAGGCTTGCGGAAGGCTCGATGGGGTGGTGTACCACCCGTCGAGCTTGGAATATTATGGCGAATAGTCACCAAACAGGTAATCACACAGATTTTAAGAATACTTTATCCTCGGCATAATTTCTTTAATGTATATACTTGAACGTCGAGAAAGAGAAAATGGTTATCTTTGAATATTCATGCCCGCCAGTACAACTGTTTCGCGTGCCAAATGAGTTACCAATCACATGCATAGCTCCTATTCACCACCTTTTTCACAAACAGAAGCTGTGATCATCAAGCTTGTTTCGATACTCCTGGGTTTCTTTGATACTGCTGCATGCTGGTCCCGAATATTGCACGGCCAAAACATCAAAAACAGCAGCATTTTAGTTCCAGCTGCAGCGCGCTGCGAGTTGGCGTGGTCATTCCAACGTGAGACATTCGCATGCTTGAAATTGCATTTTTCACTCAAATTACTCCTGTCTCATCAGCATACTGTAACCCACCTCTTTGGATCGAGCGCCTGGTTGAACCATCTTTCAGAAGTTTGATTCATCGCATTCCCTTATACTAGGAGCACTTCCAGTAAGGAATACCATCTTCCCATCTCCAAGTTCTACACTTGTGAATTATGGTGTGTTCTGCTACGTAGATTGCTCAAGCATAGACCATCTGATCCGACGTGCACTAACACATATTCACGATGTAGGATAGTTCTATACCATATCCATTGCACCAGTTCGACCCTCTGAAAGATGGTCTCCGTAACTTGCACCAGGAGCACACGAGTGGTCATGCTGTTGAAGAGATGCAGAAAGTGGTGAGTGCAATGCTTCATTGTCGTAAACAATCCTGATGCCATAATTCCGCACGCCTGACTGTATTTACCTCGTTAGCTTTTGAAACATTTAAATCTGAATAAATGTAATTTCCTGCAGCAACATAGCCAAGGGTTCAAGAAGAGTTTGAAAAACATGCAGCAGATGTACGGACTTGCTCTTCCAGCCAAGATTCAAATTGAAGCCCAGATAGTGAACAGGTAACATGACTGACACTCTTTTTTTCAGAGGTCAGGCATTTGTACTATTGATTTTTGTACGATTTACTTCATACTTGCAGGACTAGACTGGGCTTGCCGTCATCCAACTTAGCACTTGACACACTACTTGGAAGATTAGACGATTTCTCAACTGAAAGCTACCTAGGTTTACCGGATAACTCCTGCGAGCTCGTTGATTACAGGGAGGTGATCGAACAGCAACGTGGTGTTGTTACCTGCCTACCCAGGCGCATGTGAACCAGATAGTGTCTCCCTAATACCACGGCATATCTCACTTTTTATTTCCTCGCCTTCGTCTATCCATTGTAAATTCAAACGATTTCATTACTGGTTCTGTTCAACTATGGGTAATGTTCCGAGTAGCAATATGACAACAAACACGTTCTGAAGCTAATCAACACACCTAAACAATGAAGTTATTCTAAGTGAGAGGCTTTGAAATAAACGTATTAACGATCAATGCCAAGTTTGTGTACTCGAGTACACTCAATTTCCCAGCTGGTACTTCCGAACTTCTGATTAACCAATGTGCTGCTTCCACCATAACAGCGTTAATTCGGTTCCGAATAAAGCTCCTCGCAAGAACTACAAGATCAAATCGAATGGAACACCCTTGTTAGAGGTCACTGAAGTGCCTGCGTAGACACTAGAAGCTGTCCTGGAGAGACTGGCCTTCACAGTCCTTCACCGCCTAAGAACATGTATAGTTTGGCCCTCCTCCTCCTTCTGGCACTGTCCAAACAATGTTTAGAGAAGGGTCCTTTATGTCACAAGCTTTGCAGTGCAAGCAGTTTTGTGCATTGATGGTCAGCTGTGGTCTGCCAGACTTCTCATCTTGAGTGTACTCGTATACACCTGCAACAGTACGGAGCATCAGGATTGAGCAGACCCCTGTGTGAGTTCATACCCTAGTCGGTTTCTCTATCGGATTGAGCGGATTTACCAACCTGTCCATTGCAGTTAAAGCAGGCATAGGCACAAGTACTATTTCAAGCAATTGGGAACGCTGTGGTGTATAACACTCATGTGCAGTAAATCATCACTGATGAAGGCGATAAGCACTGCGGAAAAAAATGCAGCAACGCCAATGAAATTTGAAAGATTTTTGAACATTGATACACAGTCAAGGATAGCGAGGAATCCTGAAAAATGTACCTCCCATCTGCGGCCAAGCAGCATGATAGCCATCTTATTCCGCCAAGTTACTGATCATCCGTGATGCACTACTTCAGTGACTTTTTGATGTTGCACCAATCGCAACCATACCATCAGCATTTGCACAGGGAAACTCTAAAAAACAATGACAGAGAAACATGCTCATTCACTAAACTGAGGCAAGCTCATTCATCACTAGTTGAACAGGGAATTTCTGATACATAAACCAAGGGACTTGGTGTTCAGGATCTTGCAACAGTGAATTAGAAAGGCCCTTTTCAGCCTGGCGGTTTTGGCGAGTGAAAAACAGTTGCCGCGACGTGACACAGCAGCAGCGTCAATAAATCACGCTAACCCACAGCCCTCTTCCCTCGTCCATGGCAATATACAGACTGTTAAATGTTCAGAATGTAAATGCTACATTATCTATAGCACAGAACATCCTGGTACCTCATGGAAATATCGCCACGTGCGGTGGTGATGACATGAGTGACAAGGTGACTGATTTTCACTGGTCAGAACCCTAAACCCAGTGAAACGGGCCTACGTAGAATTTTCAGTGCTCAAGCTGCAGGCAGAATATACCGCACCACAGAATGGAAAAAAGTTAACACAACAGTAGACCATTCCAAACATAACTTACCCTAGTCGCTGATTGTGTGGTCTGTCTCGAAAATCTGAGACTGGAAAAATAAAGGAGACTGCAAGCTAGTTCACATACACTGAGGAGTGATTGGAGATCATCCATAAGCCACTTACCTGCCGGGCAATACTTTGTCTCAGGCGAGTCATACAACTTGACATTTACAGTTTCTAGTGCGCCAGGGCTCTTGACTTGAAGGTGGGCAGGCTGGTCATGTTCGTGGTTAGTTCCAGAATGATAAAGGGAGGAAGATATATCAAACGTGATCTCTCCGTCAGGTCTGCACACAATATAAACCTGAACTCGAACAGAAAAACTCAAGATGGGTCGATCAAGAGATTTTAAGCAGATTAGTCTCAGGGGCGCTTGTGAAGTTGAGTCTTATAATGGAATGAGCGTGGGGATGGCGGAAGCTTACGATGGGTAATTTATGCGCTTGCATTCAGCTGCAGGCTTTGTGGCCTGGTGGTCAGGTGAGCCATGAGGCACAGTCCACAAGGGGCCCCCAAAAAGCCAGGGATACACATACGTTTCTAGAGCTGCATTCAGCAGACCTGCCCACAAGCCCCACTTGAAACCCGGTCTGATATTCTTCACCTGCATTAACAACAGCACTCGTACAAACCGTTGCCACCAGTAGAGGGGTAGCACAACAAAATAGTACAACATCCCCACATGTTTTCACATGCTGAGAGCTGATTGAATTCAAACCATTGGATTTGACTCCAGGACTTGATTACCTGCTCTAATTCGTGGTAAACCCAAGAAGCCTCAAGATCCCGGGCAAACTTGTTCATGTGTAATGCATTTCTCGAATCAGGGGATGCCATGATCTCTTGAAATGCAGCCTCTGCAGCAATCATTCCCGATTTCATGGCTGTGTGTGTGCCTTTGATCTTTGGCACGTTCAGGAATCCAGCAGAACATCCGATGAGGCAGCCACCAGGGAAGTTTACTTTCGGCAGAGACTGCATCCCCCCTAAATGCACAAGCTCCAATTTGCTGCGGACTTCAGACAAACTACGTGACGACATCAGCCACAAAATCGCCTCTCAAGGTCAACAAAATATAAGGGAGCCAACCAGACAGTCAGCACTTCGAGTCCACAGAATGTGAGCTTGAGATGGTAGTGTTCTTACTGCTGTACGAGGGAAGAAAGCTTGACCAGTATCTACATAAGAGGACTGAAGCAAGACACCGCATGCCATGCATGGCCGCAGATGCCCCACATTACTCCTGGTATTACAGATCAAAGGGTGCATAATACAGGTAAGGAAGGCTCAGCTGGCTGACACAGTCTGCTACTTACAGAATCAGGTCCAGGATTCCCTGGGCGGTGATGTGATAATACGAGATTATCACAGGTACATATATGACAATAGTGTCTGATAAGCATCGGAATACGCGTCGTGAGC
>JAULKQ010011889.1:0-12070 GCA_032356285.1 Smithsoniella earleae | reverse complement strand
GTCACATGCACATTGAGGTGAATTATTCAATGGCAAGTTCATCACACACAACACACACATAATGCAGCAAGTGCATACGCCCTGAAATGGACATTGCATTACCAAGGTCTATATCCCAACACACCCCCTGCATGGCCATTTCTGTATTAACTACTGACCGTCAAGCAGATATTTGATCACAGATCAATTATTCTCACACCCCCGCTTTAGATATCTTCTGAATATGGAACTGAAAGCCCCGCTCTCGCTGTAGATGTCCCATGCTCCTGAACTGAGACCCGCTTAGTAAGGAAGTTTGCCAGTTGAGCTCTTGTGTCCACATGGTACACTGTAACAAACTGTTGCTGCACCCGCTGCATCAGCACTTGGAACTTCAATTGTATGTGTCTCTTCCCAGAACCCGGCCTGATCATCTTAGCAATAGCAGCCTTGTTATCGACATAAAGTGGCATTTGGACTTTGGCTGCAGAGATCTCCTGTAACAGATCACGTAACCACATGGCACTGTTGCATGCATATGAAGCAGCAATATACTCAGCCTCGCAAGTACTTTCAACCGCAATGGATTGGAGCTTGGATCCCCAGATAATGGGTGCACCGTTCCTCATGATCACCCAACCAGATGTGGACCGCAATAGGTCCAGGTCCCCGGCATGATCAGCATCGCTGTAGATCTGTATTCCTGGCTGTATGTTTTTCGACTGGATACCGGCAGCATTGGGGAACAGCACACCAACCTCTTTTGAGCCTTTGAGGTATTGAAGAACATGCTTCGCAAGACTCCAATGTTGCTTGGTAGGGTTCTTCATGTACCGTGACAGCAGTCCCACAGCGTAACTCACATCAGGCCTTGTGTTAGTAGCTGTATACAACAAAGACCCGATCAGCGCTGCGTAAGGCACATCGTCTGGTAGCTGCTCACCTGCTTTGCTGATGGTAACGCTGACTGGTAACGGAGTGGACTTAGGGTTACACCCTGACATATTGAACCGCTTCAGCATATCATCAATGTACTTCTGCTGCGATAACATCACCCCATCTGCGTCTTTGTTAATGTGCATTCCCAAGAAGTAGGATGCTTCACCCATGTCTTTCACATCAAAACATCTTCGAATATCCCTTTTGGCGCTGGTGATAGCCTCCTCATGCCCAACAATGAGCATATCATCCACATGTAACAAGATGTATACACGTGTAACACCTTCACCTCGAATGAACAAACAAGGTTCAACAACACAAGGCTCTATACCTTGACTCTTCAAAGCACTTGCAAATGCCTGGTGCCAAGAATGTGCAGCTTGGCGGAGGCCATAGATGGCTTTGTGGAGTCTCCACACTTTTCCGTTCAGCCGCATGCCGTTAGGTGGTTTGAGATAGAGTTCCTCTTGCAGCTCACCATTCAAGAATGCAGTGGCCACATCCATCTGATGGATGTGAAGCCCTTCAGCAGCTGCAGCAGACAAGAGTAGTCTAAGGGTAGCGGACCGTGCCGTTGGAGCAAAAACTTCTGAAAAGTCCACCCCCTCTCGCTGCTGATAACCCTTAGCCACTAGCCTTGCTTTGTACTCTGTGACAATCCCGTGTTCATCTTCTTTGGCTTTGAACACGAAACGGGAAGGCAAAGCCTTATATCCTGCTGGAAGCTCAGTTTCTTCCAGAACTCCCTTGGCATGCATGCTGGCCAGCTCCTTGTGCACAGCTGAGTGCCAGTGAGCCTCATGCGTATCTCCACTGACAATATCGACGTAGTCCTTTGGGGTTTCCTTCTCACCCTTAACTACGTTTACAGCCGCCCTTTCAATCGCTCTTGCACTGGGGTGTCGCACCCTGACAGGATAGCGACGCGCACGGCTGTCAGCACTTGCATCACCCCCGTTTTCATTACGAGCTTCATTTTCCTCAGCGCCTGGGGCATTGTATGCTTCATCCTGTGAATTGGCAGACGCTTCATCGTCCTCATGGCGCTCTAACATCGTATCTGAGCTGTAGTTGTTCACGCCCACATCTGTGAATGTAACATCATGATCTTCTGCTTCGATCTTGACCATGGCACCACCATCATCAGACAAATTGTCATCTTGATCAACTTGAACTTCGAATTCTTCCTTAGGTTGATCACTGTTCAAAAGATCTGAATTGAATCCTTGATCCTCAATGAACTTCACACTCACCGCGTCAACAAACTTGAAAGAGTTGTTCACAGGTACAGCTACCGTCCAACCCTTCATGCCGCGCGGGTATCCGACAAATAGTCCTTGCATGCTTGTTTGGGAAAATTTGCCGTTTCGCTTACGTTTTGGTATTTGAATTGATGCCAAACAACCAAATATACGCAACGATGAGACATCCGGGACCACACCAAACATCTTCGTCATCGGAGTTACATCACTGTTACTAGGGGGTACGCGATTAAGAACATGCGCGGCAACTCGCATGGCGTAACTCCAGAGCTTCGCTGGCACTTGGAAATGATGCAGCAAGCTCCTTGTTTTCTCTTGGAGAGTGCGGTTCATGCGCTCCGCAGTCCCGTTTTGCTCAGGAGTGTGCACGACGCTGAATTGTCGCAGAATTCCTTGCTGTGCACACCAGGCGGTTAGATCACTCTTGAACTCTGTACCTTGATCAGATCGAATGATCTTCGTCTTCTTGCCGCACTGACGCTCCCAGAATGTGAGCTCTTCAATCACCTTTTGAGCTACCATATCTTTCGTAGGAGATGTCAAGACACTTGTGTACTTACTGTAATCATCAGTAACAATTGCAGCAAACTTGTCCCCTTCGATACTGATGGGTGTGAACGGTCCCATAGTATCCATGTGCACAATGTGCATTGGCTCTGTAGACACGTGCTTTGACGACGGGAAGGAGGCCCTGCATTGCTTCGCCTTCAAGCATGTCTTGCAACTTGAGAGATCAAGGTCGATATCAGTTACCTTGCCCATTCCTCTTGCGGTATCTTCCGACTGTGCCATCTTCTTGCTCACAGGGGTGGATGCATGTGCCAAGCGGTTGTGCCAAAGTAACATGCTGTTGTTGCCCGCCATCGCAGCGGCAGTGTTCGCGGGTGCGGGTTCTTCAGGCATCGAATCATCATGGGCCTGAAGGAGTTCACAAGCAAGCTTGTACATACCTTGCTCCTTGTAGCCCGTGATGATGGACCGGCCGTCGCGTGTCACATATAACATGTTGCGTGTAAGCTTGCAGTCCAAGCCTCTGTCTGTCACCTTGCTCCCCGAACACAAGTTCATTCGCAAATCAGGAACAAACAATACATTTTCAAAGTGAATTGTTCCGTGATCACTTTGCGCAATGATCGTTCCACATCCGTGAACATCGAAAGTGTCCCCGTTTGCGACTGTCACACACTCAACATCGCTGCGCGTCATGGACCAGAAGAGCTGTCTATCACACACCATGTGATGGGTAGCACCTGAGTCGAAAAAGATAGTCTTCTCTTCATTCTCTCTTAGAATTGAAACATTTGCTGCCCTGGGTGTTGCTCCTCTGACACTTAGTACGGCAGCAGGTGGTGCACGAGGATTGCGGTGGCGGTTTGCAGCTGCGTCTTGTGATTGATGCTGCTGTTCTCTCCCGCCAGTGGCGTTCTCCATGCGGACACGGCAGTCTCGGGCCCAGTGCCCTTTTCTTCCGCATCTGCGACAAATATCGTTCGCACGTGCCCTTCGGCGTTGCCGGAAGGAGCCAGGTCTTGACACCTCGTTAACGGTTGCGGCGGTTGCGGCGTGTGACTCTTCCGCCTTCATCACTGAGTCTGTCAATCGTGCAGATGACACGACTTCGGCGCAAAGTGCATCGAAACCCGATGCATCAGCTAAACGAGACAATCTGTCTCTGTTCTGAGTTTGAAACGGCTCCGCCAGACCCAGTATTAGGTGGTCACACAGCAGCTCGTCACTCAGCTCTGCGTCACGCAGCCTTTGACGCAGCTCCCGCACTCGATCAACAAACGTTGAGAATCGCTCTAGCTTCCTTTGCTGCAAACTCTTGACTTCAGATGATAGTGCGTGCCTCTTGATGCGCAGGGAGCCCAGGTAGTCCTGCTCCAGCGCCCTCATCGCTCTCATCGCTGTGTCCTGCCTGCTAACGACCTCAACCAACGGCTGGCTCACACATAGCAGCAGCCGCGCTTTACATAGCCTGTCCTGTGTAACTTGAAGCTGAAACTCCTCCTCCTCATCTTCGGGAGAAGGTTCGTGGTCAATCCAATAGTGCAGGCCGGCGATCTGCATGACCGCGCGAACTTGGGCTTCCCATGTCCGGAAATTTCCTTGCCTGGTAAGCTTCTCGATGCGAATAGAGTTTTCTGCCATCCTCGAATGATTCAGTGTTAGTCTTCGAATTCTAACCTTGTCAGAAAACTTGTGATGAGCCCATAACCTGTAAAGGTACTACTGAATCTCTGACAGTAGTGAATGACAAGGTAGATCCAACTGAACGCTATCACTACACATATCGTTGGCTTTTATACTTTCTGATCAATCACACAATGGACATGAAGCATCCAATCATCTAAATCACACACAGAATCCCTTAAGATTTCACTCTTGTGACATCTGCTTGATGCCACTCACCACCTTATGTGACTTCTCATGTCACATGCACATTGAGGTGAATTATTCAATGGCAAGTTCATCACACACAACACACACATAATGCAGCAAGTGCATATGCCCTGAAATGGACATTGCATTACCAAGGTCTATATCCCAACATGATCAGCTCATGACGCCTGCTCCAGATGACAAGGATTGCGCTAGGCTGCCTAGCATCAAGTGCCGCCGAGCTAGTGCTTACCCAGATTCACTCCTGAAAAATTGAACTGCATTGAACACTCTTCGATAGCAAATTCGTTTGAAGTTTGCAGTTCCACTAAGGAGCCACAGGAAGTATCTTCACTTGTTTGTATATCATCTCATCGCAACGCACGTCCCACATTCACTGAGATGAGGCTGATGTATAACAGCTTGCCTGCAGCAGAGGATTGCGGTACTGTCACATGACAAATACTCCCAGCCCACCTACACAAGCCCAAGAAAACATATACACACTTCCCAAACCCGGCCCAGGCCCAACCTCTGTAGATAGATTTCTTTATATCTATCCAGCAGCTCCCTCCTACGCCGAATGGGCGGTGACAGACCCAGATGATGTGACAACACTCTAAGATGACTTCAAGAGGATTGTTGATTCAACAGTTGTACTCAAAGCTATGCAGATTTTTTTTGGGTGATTTCACAACTTAACTGTTCTACGTGCTGTGGCTGGCTTGGGTGCTGTTCAGTGCCCTTTTTTACCGAAAAATATCATGCTAAGCTACTGCATTGCTTCAAAACAGCGTAAGTGAAGATTATTTTAGAACTAGACGCTCAAATAGCATGTACTAAGCTATCGGGCAAGAACCAGCATTTGAGCGCCAACAGAGCTTTAGACGCTTGCCATTGTTGTTGTCAACTTCAATTTGTGCAAGGTTGCGGGATCCACATTTCGCTTGGACATCGTAACATCCGTACTTCAGTGGCAGCACACGTATGAGCGTGCGACCCGTGTTCCATGCAGCTCAAGAATTGATCATTTAAAGGCTCCCCAACCTTCCGAATACCTCAGTGTCGATCTTATCAAACTTCTGGTTGAACTCTTTGTGACTGTCAAACTTTGCATACCCACGCTACGGTTGCATCTCACGAGCTGGTTAACGTGCTGTTCAGTATGCCGAAGTTAAGACGTCTACGCCCTCAATCAGTTTGGGATCTTCCTGCTGTCAAAGCTGCGTTTGAAGAGGCTGGAATTCCAAGGCCAGATTTTCATGCCACAAGGCTGCTGTCCCATCTAATTCGCCACCCAACTGATACCTGGCACGATGTGCCGGGCTTACCTAAGGCTGCACTTTGTTGCTTGGATCAATTCTTTAAAAAGTTTACCGCATCCATTTCGGCAATTCAGCGTTCAGATGATGGAGAGACCTTGAAACTTCTGCTTGAGCTTCAGGATGGATTGCGAATAGAGGCTGTGATTATGTGCTACGACACACGTACCGTCGACAAAAAGAGTGAGAGTGTAGTAACTGGTTCTATTAGATCGACTTTATGCGTGTCATCGCAAGTAGGATGTCAGATGGGCTGCAAATTTTGTGCGACAGGTACGGCGTTTTTATCACTGCACAACAGCTCTACCAGATCAGATTTTCATTTTTTAAGCTTAGACACACCCTCCAAATCCTATACCTAAAGAGGCCCCAGTGAGAGTGGTGTGGAACACAGGCACAATGGGTCTGAAAGGCAACTTGACAGCTGGAGAGATTGTAGAGCAAATCGCATACGCGAAATACTTTACTAACATTCGTAATGTCGTGTTCATGGGTATGGGGGAGCCTCTAAATAACTATGATGCGGTTAAGGTACGTCCTTCCGACAGCAAGGCCGGCCCGATTCCATCGTACAATTGCTCTATGGAATAATGATGTCAAGCTCATTTACACAGCTTCCATGTTGCTGCGCTCGAGTTTCAACCCTTTCAACACTCGCATGCGTTCGTTGAAAGCAGAGCTTTCGCACCTTGCCAGCGATTACTAAGAACTAACCAACGCGATGTCATCTTACGTTGAAAAGCAACGCTCGCAAGCCATTCGGGAACGCTGTTCGGCTACTCCCAGTTTTCTGACACGAGGGGCATGGCAGGAAGGCTCAAGAGCTGAGGAATCGCGGACTTGATTGTACAGGCAAATAGATCTTCAAAACAAGCTCGGACTGTAATACTGAGATCTTCACTGTCATCAAAACACACATCAGGGACCAATTCGAACATTGGGCTGTGGTGAACTACCTAATCAGACACGGTGATAACAAACCAGGGGGGCTGTACTGTGTCAAGCGTGCATGGAAGCACCTCGGTAGCTATGACTAATAGAGACCCTTTCCTCATCTTCAAAGTAGCATGTTTTCCTTCACAAGTTTTGTAGGTAATGGGTCACACAGCGGTACGATTTACATGTTAATACATCAAATTTGAGGCACACAATGAAGGGGTTGTTTCACCAATGCAGATTGCACAAGCAGAAGCATTTATCCATAGTTGAGAGTCCATTAACATTCTGTAAGGTTATCGACAGGTTCTTTGAAGTAAATTAAGTACAGTCGATGCTGGTTAATCCAGCACTCAAAACTCCATCCGAAACGCTGGGCCACCAAAGTGGCAGGATTGGCAAATGTAGATGATGTGTTCCCACAGTATGAGAGATGGTCATTGTTGAGAAGCCCAAAGATGTCTCAATGTCAGCAGTCCGGTCCCCAGACCCTATCCCATGGTAATCCTTACAGAAGGGCAGACTCAACTCTCCTCTTGCTGAGAACAATGTCGCTGGCTGTCCACAGAGGTTTCTGCAATTCAAGTCATGTTTCCTGTCCCATGCTGTAAGTCTGCGATTCAATTTCCAACAAGATGGCATTACGCTCTATTTTCCAATCACGACATGCCAGCCAATTTACATGCTGCAATGACCAAAAGTAAAAAGTGTAGCCCCCTCCCAAGCCAGCTTCCAGCGCACCATTGTAATTTTGACAGCCTCTCTGCAGCTGAATCTGCTTGTTTGCTGCGTTACCCACCGTTACTCATGTGTGATTTGGTGTGTTCTTAGAAGTTGTGGAGGGCAAGGCGAATGTTTTCATCTGCCTCGGTAATCCAGCTCAGAAGCGGTACTCTGCACGAGCATGCCTATGCTGAGTTCCATAACACAGTAGAATCTAATGCGTTCCGCCCAGGAGATGCTTGCACCAGAGACCTGAAAAGCAACAGTGTGGTTTCAATAACAACGTTGCCATGTAAGCTGGCCTGGCAAGGGACACAACTGTTTACTATTGGCCATTGTATACAAATGAGTGGAAGAGGTCGAAATGAGTAGACTGCCGTCGATTTATTTTACTTTTATCTTTATTTTTCACTTGTAAAAGCTGTCAAATTCGAGCAAGTTAATAGGCTGGTAAATCAGGGTGTATCGGCTTGCAGGAAGCGCTGGCGGTGATGACGGATTCTCGTCTGTTTTCGCTGTCGCCAAAGCACGTGACATTGTCAACGGTGGGCGTGACGGATAAGATACGGTCGCTTGCGTCAGACGCACCCGCGGTTCGCCTTGCGCTGTCGCTACACGCGCCCTCACAGAAGCTTCGCGAGTCCATAGTCCCCAGCGCCAAAGCCTACAAACTCCCGTCGCTAATGCAAGCGCTGCGGTACTACCTCGAAACAACGGGCGCGCGCGTCTTTATCGAGTACGTCATGCTCAGCGGTGTGAACGACCAGGCGGCACACGCGCACGAGCTTGGAGACCTGCTAGAAGGGTTACCCGTCACCATCAATCTCATTCCCTGGAATCCGTTCCTCTCGCCGAGCATCAATTTCTCCGCTCCTGAGCCCGGGCAGGTGTGGACCAGCCTTTTTATGAATCCGAGCTCCTCTGCTGCTTAGCCTGTTGCCGCGAATTGTGATATGTCTTCCTGCTATCTGTTTGGGAGAGCAGTGTAATGGAGAGAATTTTAGCAGTGAATATCGGACCGTTTTTTTATCTTCTCAGACTATCCGGCTTCGCAGTAACTCACTCTGAGGCCTGATTGTTTAAGTGGGTGACTTTGGGGCGAAGGTTCCGACAGGGCATTCTGTGATTGCCCTGGTTGACCAGACCATGGCACTAAGAGAGCTATAGCAGATCTGTAGTTTTTGCTGAGTGGTCATTCACCAAGGCCCCGGCAGGCTGGGCTTCTTTGTCATCTGATATGAGTTAGAGTCAGCTACTAGTCCGGGATGGAGTCTAACGAGCTGTCACTAGCCCAATACAAGTTTGGCTGTGAGTGCCTCATCTGGAGAAGATTATTGCCCCGAGATAAGATCTAAGTACTGGATATTGATGACAGATTGTGCTATTTGGGCAACACTACGGTGGCCACATATATTAAAGTATTCTTACAGTACCTAACTTGGAAGATCCTGTACCTTTACATCGGAGTACTGATCTGCGTGTATTGCATTTCACTGCAGTGATCATATGGGAACACACCGGTCAGCATCAAGAATTTACACCGTATCTCAAGAACGACTGTCAGTGGCTTCAAAATGAGGTCTTTCCAGGCCTAGGGTCTGCATCATTTGGCTAATGTTGCCATCAGTGGACAAGAAGTTACGAGACAAAACTTCAATCTATGGCTTGTTTCACATTCTTGTTGTGATTAACTGCGCTTTTCTGCTCGTTTACGTTCCAAGCTGTCACGAAGTTCACAAGGAGCAGTAGCCAGCGTCAGAGCTATGCTGCCATGGTCTGTGAGAGAGTATGGCTCTCAGGCCTTGGAAGAAGTGATGATGAAGCCGTGTTGTGTACAATAGATTAGCTTGCAAGCGTGCTGCCTGCTCATGTCAGTGGAGTTGACGTTTGCACACGTATCTGACCAGTGCAACTCGGTTTGAGAACGGATGCTAGATAATGAAGCATAAATGTCAGATATAGTTCAAGCTAATACATTTGAATGACTTGAAACTAATTTTTAAGTTTTAACCACGGTCTTTTAGCTTTGCATACAAGTATCGTCTCAATGTAGATCATCCGTACAGCACACAATGTTAAATGCTTTCTGTGGTTGGGCAACAGTATCACATGCCGTCTGTTGTGGTGACTTGCCTCCATCGAAAGTTGCTTGTTATTCAAGCAACGATAACAGGCCATTGGTGCTTGAGCCAATCAGATTGCATGCAAGAGATTTTGGACTCACCTGTGCCCAGTGGCTCTACGCCAGCAGTGGGTGAATCCTGGAGGCTTGTATTCCTTCAAATGCCCAGGTCCTGGGTCTGTTCGGTTTTGTGGCAAGCACGAGCTACTTTTGTGACCTCTTCTGTAGCGTAGAGCAGCCACACCTTGGGCGTGCATGCGTCCCTATCCCGTGTACTGGTGTTTCGCCGAAAGTCCTGCAAAGGAGTGAGAGTTTTGCTGGACGGACCGCTCTCAAACACCCCTTGCTACGTCCCATAATCAAGATGCTGGACCAACACGTCCATTCTTGAATTTTCCTGCCACGTTTTCGTGTGAAGTGAAGGGAGGCAGATAACATGCCTCGGCATTACGAATGTGTTACGAAGCTTCCAAGACCAGGTTTCTAGACAATACTTCTACTGATAACTATATCTCTATGTCCGAAAATCCACTTTTTATTGTGCTGGGGACCAAAGCTCGCTCACTTTGTCTTGTCCCAGGCGTAGCTATATCGTGTGGGCTACACGGTAAGGACATCAAGGTTATCGAAATTAGTAGTACCTGCTGCATCCACTGGTGCTACCTCTCTTTCTCTCTCTCTTTCGAGGTCAAAGAGTATGACCTGACAATGACTGGTACGGATAAGGTATGGTCCCCCGACTTTCTGAATGATGGGAATTGTCTTTTTGAGGTTGTCTGTAATGCGGTAGCTGACAAGCTGCAGTAGGAAAGAGATACTGCTGCGAGTGCAGTGTGACGCTTTTCGAAGGATTCTGCGTGAGCATGGGCTACCATGCACAACAAGGCAAGAGAAGGGTAGCGATATTTCGGGAGCATGTGGGCAGTTGGCGATTGACCTTGAAGCCTGCGTACACAAGGGTGTGCAAGACATTGAAGAAGTCGCTGCAAGGCTTGTCGCTGTGTAAGGATTTTCTAGGTTACAGTATTTAGAACCTGCATTCGTGCTTATTTTACGAGCTCGATATTGGGAAGCGTTTGTGGTGATCATCATGTCTCACACATCATTTGAACAAGCATCTTGTGGTTGCCATTTAATGGACCCTGTCTTGCGGAACACGGTTTTGGTACAGATGCAATTAAGACGACGGTGTTAATTCAAGCATAATCCCAGCAACCATGCAACTCGAAATTCAAGCGAATCTACAGTGAGTTCACTTTTACTCTAGACACGATAATTCGTTTTCGCCACAACTCGTCATTTTTTTGAGCCATTAGCCGCCCGTCATACAATCGTTTGAAAGACTGGACCTTGCGACAGGTACATCTTTGAACGCGTTGTCATCAGTAGACAAGAAATTACGGGACACTAAAATCTAACTTAAATCAATGGCTTGTTTCGCATTCTTGCTTTGATTATCTGCGCTTTTCTGTTCATCAACGTTTCCAGCTATCACGAAGTTCGAAATGAGCAGTACCCGGTATCATGTTTAGAGTGCGTGCGAGGTCACTCAAGAGTTCTATATAACCGACACAGTAAGATCTCAGACAATTAAATTCGAAAGGGTTTGGCGCTTTTCCAACAAGTCCATATTGAAAATATTATAGTAATAACTGAGGGAAAACAATAGTTGACGACCTGGGGACGCCACAATGGCGTGAAGTACCAAGGCGTCCACGCGAATTTCGTGGACTACGTGAGCAGAAGAGGCCTTTCAGGGCGGCGAGCCATTAATAAGCTTCTTGGTGTTTAAGAATCAACTGTGCAGCTCGTAGCAATACAAACGGATCGTGCATGTCGAGAGACCCAGAATTCAAACCAGGCATAGTCCCTCCATATTGAGCCAAAGCAAGTTACGTCCATTTCGATATCAATATCATATCCTGAATCAGATTTTCCGCTGAATTGTAACGGCTCTCGGGTTGTAAAAGGTGACTGTGGTGCATGGCTCACGTTTTCGGAGATTTGAAAACTATGCGTGTTTTCAAAAGCAGTTCTGTACGTGTCGGGTCAGCATATTTGTTTCTTCTCAACGCGCTCCAAGTATCTCAAGCCATGAAAAAAATTACGGTCTTGTTGAGCTTCATACAATTAGTAACGGAATTATGAAACCCCGGCTTTCGAGCGTCTTTGCGTCCAACACGTTACATTGGACGCCCTATAATACGTTACATTAAATGATGAATTAAGTTTAAATACAAAGAAGTTACCATGGACCATACCTGAAGAAGCCTGTGCGAGTCTATGTCGAGCGGCCAGTGCTCAGAGAAGGAGCAGGTACTTCGGGACTCCAAACCGCAGAGATGATCATACCAGCATATTATACGGTCCCATGTCTTCAGCATCCACTCTTGGAACAACTGCAA
>JAULKQ010011878.1:0-12070 GCA_032356285.1 Smithsoniella earleae | reverse complement strand
TGGTTGAAGCACAGTCAGCGGGATGTTCAGAAGTTCTCACCTCAGCTCAACCGCTGACTGCTGACCGGGATCAAGTGGATCAAAAGCTGGGAGATAGCTTATTATCAAGACTCTTGCACCTTTTCCAGACTTGAATGATATTCCCCCTTTGGGATGCTCCAGCTTCCTCATCGGGGACGGTTCACCTGTCGAAGACAGTGAGCGCGATTGCTCGTGTTCGGATGATGGGGACACCGAGCGGAGGGTAGCAATGCCCTAACGTTGGATTCTATCACATCAGCAACAACAGGCTGCTGCCCGGTGACGCGTACGGCAATGGGAATGTGAGATAAGCCGCGTTTTTTGTATTCAACTACCCACATGATAAATATACTTCTTTGTCCTTGAAGACAGCCTCGCTCAATCCTTGAGCGAAATACGAGCGAAATACGCAGCCTTGGCGAATGTCCTCTAGAAGGATTCCTTCTTTGTGGTGGAACACCCTATTCACCACATCGGGACTGATTGCTCATGACAAACATAAATCTGTTGTCCCTAGTAATTATTACAATGGACAATGTAAAATTACCTAGATTTAAATGTGTCCCGTCCACAAACAGCGTTTTCCTTCGACAATGCTTATTAATTCACAGACAAGGCGAAAACGCTTACCCTGGCCCCTCTGAAATCATACCGTCCAAGAAGGTGTGGCTGCCTTGCGGTATACTATCAGCTTGGCATCCACCAATTAGATATGTGGCTCAGATTTGACTCAATCAGGCTCCTGCTTTGAATGCCACATGAACACAACAGCAAGCACATTGGCAGCCATTCTTGAATAAACTGGCCCCACGATTC
Organism: Smithsoniella earleae; assembly: GCA_032356285.1. Lineage (NCBI taxonomy): Eukaryota > Viridiplantae > Chlorophyta > Ulvophyceae > Smithsoniella > Smithsoniella earleae. The sequence continues at coordinate 11,233 of JAULKQ010011878.1, read as the reverse complement.
AAAGATTGGCCTGGGGCATGATTTGAGGAGTTCAGGGTTATACATAATGAAATTTGAATGTAAATCGCTTGGGTAAATTAGAGAATCGGAAGGAAACATGCTGGAAATTGTGAATACCATGATCGATCCAACTGTCACTTATCAGCGTTGTGCCCCTCTGTTGTCAACACGACACTTCTCCTGAACGAATAAAAAATTGCAATGTAGAATCTGACAGTATTGACTGATAGCAAGCTGCTTTGACAGGGACTCAGAACTTCTCACTTACAATCACCAAATTCAAATACTTGAGAATAACTTTTATTGATGCTGAGATGATACGAAAAATGTTCTAGAATGTTCTGTTCTCAAGGTGTGGGATTGTAGCATTGCCCTAGTTGTTGCTTTAGTGCCAGTACTTAATATACCTTGTGCAGCAGTCATTGTAGGTATTTGGTATTATTAGTCCTAGCTGAGGCCTGAGCCCACTCTCAGCACTATGTAAGCCTTCCATTTGCCTTGACCTTGTTGCCTTGATTTTCGTGCACGAAACCTGGTTAAAAACACTTCAGATGCCCCAGAAATTGAAAATCCATGTTGCAAGACATCATATTATTTGAAACTAGAGCAAGTCAATTTTTGAAATCCTGGGATTTTTTTATGAATAGTTAAATATATATAAACTCAAATCGACTCTGTACTAGATCTATGAATCATTATGCCTGATGAAATTATATGTGCTATGGTGTGGCTGATCTTACCTATCGTCGAGGTCTGAAAGAGTTTGCTTGAAAAAACCAGTGATCATAGCATGAAAAAAGAATCAACCATAATACCTGCGGTCGATACAGTGAATAGAACAGTTCGTTTGGTAGGGATAGTCGAAGATTTCAACATGGTCTTGGGCTTCATGCGCACCAGAATTCGTTGTTAGTTGCTCTTGCCCAGGTTAGCAAAGCATCTGCTGCAGCAAGCACAGTTGCAGTATTGACTGACAGAAGGCATGGCTCCACAGCATCCATAAACGCGGCTACTTGGGGGACACCAGGTGGGGCATGTCCAAACTCAGTTGTATGCGTTTCACTTGGCTTGTACTGTTTTGCTAATGCCAAAATCGATGCTTGCTGATGAGGCTCGTAATCCTACAAGACTATGACGTTAACGCAACTTCAGATTTTTCTGGTTAAGCTGAAAAGTGTGTTACCCCGTTGTAGCTCACCTGTAGCCGTGTCATCAGGTTCACTATCAGATTACTGTCCTTGACAAGTTGACACGCGTTTTCGCGGTGTAGCGTGACTGCAACGCACGAATGCACGACCTCTGAAGATGGATCAATTCGCATCATGGTGTTGACTTTTTCCCACAGCTTCTGAAGATCAATGTCACTCTCCAGTAGTGATGAGATCTTAAGAACACCTAATGCTGCTGCTGAACGTACTGCAGGGCTGACGTCGTCCAGAAGCTTTTCAACTGCAGGAAGCATAACATCGACGAGCGAGGGTATTCTGAGGGAAGTCAGCTGTTGCAACGATGCACGGCGAATAGTTTCGTCCGGATCACTACAACGAGCTGCTAACAGGCCAGCTATCATTGTAGCTACCTACACCCGTAGTTTGGTATTTAGTGATGCACTCATGTACCAGGTCAACTCTTTCGAATGCAAATTGGAGTGATGATGGGCACTGTGTCATTTCATGCCTGTGATACACACCGACTGGTCATATGGTGCCACTAGATTGAATACTCCGTACAACATCTTGGGAGGAATATCCTTCCGAGCCTCCAACTCCACGATGAAGCGCTTGACTGCGTCTTTAACATTAACACCTGTTGCTGCGAACTGCATCGCTTTCCTGGCCAGCTCATTAGCCTTTATCAATCTGTCATCCACAGCCCTGGGATTGCCGACAGGCATGGCGATCAGCTACAGCAGCACATGTTATCAGATACCGAACTGTCAATGAAAAAAGACGCCCAAAGACTGGTTCGTCGCACGTTGGTGAGACCTTTGAGGAGGTCATGGACTTCTTGTGTGCTATGCGCCCTAGAGCGACTTGACCGTGAAGAAGGCATAAGCAACAAGTTGAAGCTTTCCCCGACAACGAATTGTTGTTCAAATTTCAATTCACTGTGTTCTTAAGAGAGGCCTTGGTAGTCGTCTTGGCCATCTGCCCGACGATGCAGGATTTGCCCGAACGTAAATAGAGTCCTTGACACGAACATATCGCAACTTGAAACTTTCAAATCATCTGATATATTCTCTGATAGGTTGTATTCGAGGATGTGCACTATCCTATGTAGGGACCCAAGATCTATAGCCAACCGTTCAACTCACAGAGGTCTATAGAACAATAGGGCACGCAGAGATATCAGTTTACAGCTGATTCAAGTACAGCGAATAAGGTAATGTGACGTTCTTTTAATGATTATTCACGGTACATCGCCTTCTTCATGCCAGACTACATCCGGCGCTCGCAGCTTCGTAGAAAAAATACTAAAACCACAGAACAACTATTTTGTGCCATACGAGGAATCTTATGCTTGAATCATAAAGCCTTAAAATGAGTAGATGTGTCTTGTCAGGAATGGAAGTATAGCAAATCGACGAGCAATCATCTGTTTGCATGTTATTTCGTGTCCCCGTCCTCGTCAATCGTACTCCTGGGCTCAAAATGGCGTGAAAAAACACCCGCACTCGGCCACGTATCTTACGTAACAAGGTACATCAACATGTTCGCAACCTAGAACAGGATGCTCGCGATGTATGCCATTCTAGAGATAGTTGAATTTAGTCTACATGTGCAACAATAACAGGCAGTACAGGATTGCTCCTGAGAGTACGTTCGAGGTCACTCAAGAGTGCACTATGTAAACGACACCGTAAGATTTCAGACAATTAAATCCGAAAGGGTTTGGCGCTTTTCCAACATGGTATCGTAGTGAGGTACGTCGGTGGTTCGAATCATAATGAGTGCGAGCCCAGGAACGAACTTTCCATGGCGCGTAACTGCTCAAGAGGCGACCGGAAGGCGCTGAGTGGAAAGGAGCGGAGTCTTGAGTGCGGGGGAGTGTTGAGAGCACATTGAACACAAAGTGTAACCTGAATTCGCCTCAGAGTGTGCGTTGTGATAAGGGACCTGCTGCTATGAGTGTTGCAATGAAGAGAGTGGATACAAGTGAACATTGCTCTCAGATACTTATTTGGTACTGCTTGAACTTTGTCATGATTTAGCGGTCCCATGGAAAGTATAAAAGCAGTGTTTTGGGAGGCAGTCGTCTCCATACGATTGCCAAGTGTGTACGGTGTGTCAACTGTGAGGTGATTTTTCATCTTAAATAGATAGTCTATTTGCGAAATTGATACGTTGCTTTAATCCTACAGGTTATGGCACTTTTCCCACAATTGCAAGACTTCATGGCTTGATTACCAAGCATTAAACTGACAATGTTTAAGAAGCAGCCCACACTAGACACAATTGGAATTTCAAAGCGTTCAGGAGTGAGAATCTGAATGTAGGGTCTACACCACTTCTTGCTGAAAGCAAACCTCTCGTGCATGCAGGCTGTATATCAGTTAGAAACATCTAGAAGAAAACAATTACATTATGTTGCTTAAAGAGCCTCTACATGTTGATTAAACATAGCGTTTTGGTTAGGCCTTAGTTAGCTCTCTGAAGAGGGAGCACCCTCACAACAAGGACGAGCAACGTGTTTAAAAGGTGACATAGCAATGCTCCCAGCCCCAGGAAATACATCCTATGTTCTGTTGTCTTCTTTGACGTATTGTTACACTTGATTCCTTCAAGAAGAGAATCTCACAATTACTGTACAAACATGGAAAAAACACGGAACACTTTGATTGTGTGAAACGCTTGTCATGGCCTTAGTTATCATCATGAAGTACGCTACTCATTCAGAACAAGAGAATAAGTTTTGGGTGCACAGTTTAGTCCACAGGTGTCTACATTGGCACTGAACAGTTTAGGTTCAGGTAGAGCAATGGAAGTGAAAAGTGGCTCTCATCATGATCGACACTTTTCACACTGTTTGTTGACAGGGGGCTAAAAAGAGGTTTATGGAAACACTATGTTAAAATTGTACACTCTTATAGTGTTAAGATTGTACACAAAACTTGGTTGCCCTTCCATACTACTCCTCAGCCACTCTCCACCAACCCACACTTCCTCATGCACTGGTTGCCAACTCTATTACACTGTTGGCGATTCTACACTTTGTGAACATCAACAGTCCAATACTTACTTCAAAGCTACAAATTTGAGGATAAGATTCATCGCAGAACCTTTCATTCCATATATATCGTGAATAGCACCCCAAACATTTTGTTTCATTTTTTACTTGAGCACCCGCGGGCCATGGCCAGCATCTGCAGCTTGGCTTAGCTGCTGCCTAGTTTAGAAACTTGGTTTGGAGAGTCTGGGTAGCAAATCAACCTGAAGCTCTGCATCAAAAAGGACTAACCTCTCTATGTCTAATGAACAGCATTTGGAGCCCACCATATTGTTTTTTTAACATGCCAAAGTGAACAGGGCAGAAGTCACTGAACAAGTACAGTTATCTAAGAAGATTGAAGGTATTCAGGTATAACTGTTATGCCAGTTGTAAAAAGTTTAAAAGGAGACAATATGAAGCGGATACGGGGGATCCGGAGGGCATGGTGCAACGCACGCTGAGGACGACACAGCATAGCGAGCCTCAATATACCAGACGACAAAAGAATCGATACAACAACAGGGGAACAGCGCGTATAGGGCGGAGCAGGCAACTATCATCGAGGATACTAAATCAGACCTGCGTTATAATTACAGACTATGTGCCGAACATTGGCACGTAGAGATCGACATTTCGAGAGACCGTAGTCGATTATAATATAATTGCATACACAATCGTGGTCACCCGTGAAACAATCCGCTCACATGGAAGTGGTTAGTAATTCCAAGCCTTTACATAGCCACCGACACCTAGGACATCCCACTGTTGAAGTTACACAGAGAATTGAATCTGATAACAAAGATGATACAAGACCGGATTTGAATGCAATCGCGTAATACACAACCAATGGTGGTGTTAAGCAACACCGGCGTAGCGTGGGTCGGGTTATATACCTCCTGTATGTGATCCATGTTAAACATGAACCTAGTCTCGCGACTAGCAGCTAATCTTGGGCTTGACATCCTATGTAGAACAAACTTTTGTTCTTCATAGGTTGTCGTGCTTCTTGGGCATGCATCTTCGACCTGCACATCACAGAATCCAACACCCCCCCACTCCAATGGATTGAATGGGGCATTGGAGAGTAAGTGGAACTTAGACAATGTGCAGAGACAAACTGTTAATGAACCTGCATGCCAACAAGAGTGGTTAGTTTCTTGAATTGCAGATCTGGAAGCGGTTTGGTAAACACATCAGCTACATTGTTCTTTGAGCAAACATATTTCAAATCAATCAGACCGTCATTGAATTGATCACGCACTGAGTGGAACTTGATGGCAAAGTGCTTGTTGCCATCTGTCGTACCATGTTTTGTGATTGAGTGGATCGTAGCCTGATTATCACAGTAATGATCAAACCTGATCTTATGGTAACCTAGATCCTGCAGTATCTTCTGTATCCAGAGTATCTCTCTAACCCCAGCTGATGCAGCAATATACTCTGCATAGGTGCTTGAATCTGCACACAGAGTCTGCTTCCTTGATCGCCAAGACACTGTCGAGCCAAATAGCTTCACGATGTAGCCCGAGAATCCCCTTCTGTCTTCAAGACATGAGGCATGGGATGCATCGGTATAAAGTGTAGGGTTGAGGTCTGTATGACATTTGAGAGTGAGCTTCTGATCAATTGTTCCTTTTAAATAACGTAGAACGTCTTTAGCCCTACTGATATGTTCTATCGATGGTGATTTCTGAAACCTGGACAGTGCATTGACTGCAAAAGATATATCAGGCCTAGTTGTCTGAGCTAAATAACTCAAAGTGCCTATAAGACTAGCAAACAAATGGGGGTCACCTTGCTCATTATCATCTCTGTGAGTCAGTTGAGTTGACGGAGACATCGGTAATGACTTCGGTGTGCATTTGGTCAAGCCATATGTATTTAAGGCTTCCTCAATCTTAGCAGAGGAATCCATGGTAATCAAACTGTTGTTTTGATCATACATAATTCTTAGTCCTAGGATGAACTTGAGAGGTTTGATTTCATGGCACTTGAAGCGGTTTGACATAAGTAAACATATATCATTACTGCGTGGTCCCCCAGATACCATGTCGTCCACATGGATTAGTAACCATGTCACATCATCTCCAGCGTTATGTATGAATAAACAGGTATCTGCGGGGCTGGAGACAAAACCTTCTGATTGCAGAAATAGTTTTGCCTCTCTATGCCAACACCTGGCAGCTTGCCGTAAGCCATAAAGTGGCTTTTTTAGCTTGAGTACAGCACCTTCAGGCCCATAATGGTAGCCTTCCGGCTGCTTCATGTACACGACTTCATCTAGTGTTCCTTGTAGGAAAGCACTTTTCACATCTAGCTGGTATATCTCATGTTTACGTGCTGCTGACATAGCAAGGCAAACACGGAGAGTAGCAAGGACAGGAGTAGGAGAAAAGGTTTCAGTAAAATCAACACCAGGTCTCTGAGAGCAACCTTTGATGACTAGTCTCCCTTTCTTTAGCAATTCCTTGCCATTTTCATCACGTTTAATGTCATACACCCATCGATTAGATATTGGTTTTATATCATGTGGTATTTGTTCCTTAGGGGTAATCTCCCATGTATGTGAATCTATGAGGGCATCTAATTCCCTTTGTTCAGCTTCAATCCATTCATGTACACAAGGGAGTTGAAGCATTTGGTTTCGCGTATCTGGTTTTGTAACATTCACTGGTTGTGCACAAGCATTGTAGTTTGTGTACAACACTGGAGCATTAGAGTCTTGTGGAGAGCCATAATCGGCTCGCAAGGGCATATCATCGGAAGATTTACCCTGTTCCGATGTATGTGCATCATAGTCATCAGCTTGAATGAGAGATTGCGATGTGTGATAATGATGCATGTGTGTGGGTTGATTGCTTTGGACATTTGGAAACTGAACAGATAATGTGGAGACAACACGGTTATCGTCAAGTCTGATTCTATACACTACACCCTTAGGCTGTTCATATCCAACTATAACCCCAGCTTGGGCATTGGCCTCAAGCTTGTGCTTCTTTGTGTAGTTCTTGACATAAACGGGTGTTCCTAATGGACGTATGTGTTTAACACTTGGTGCTGGTGCGTTGAAAAACCTTGTGAAGGGAATAAAAGTATCATCCATGCAAGACACCGGAGTGATATTATGTATTAAAGCTGAAAACTGGATTGCATAAGCCCAGTCATAAATGGAGAAGTTAGCATCTATGAGGATGGCTCGTGATCGTTCTAGTAGAGTTCTGTTTATTCGTTCAGCCGCCCCATTGCTTTGCGGGCAATAGGGTGGACTGAACTCAGGATCAATACCAAGCTCAGTGTACAACTCATCCAGGCTGTGGTTCATGTATTCTGTGCCACGGTCCGATCTTATGTTCTTCACTTGATTACCCGATTGTCTGTCAAACCAATGTATAGCTCTCCGGATGATATCGGGGACTTGATTCTTTGTCTTAAACAAGTATAGTTTCAAGTACTTGGAATGATCATCCAAGAATGTGATTCCATACTTAAATCCAAGACTATCTACTGGAAGTTGTATCACATCAGTGTGGATAACGATCCCAGGAAGCTTAGCCTGGGATGGTGATACCTTGTGATGTGGAGCTGTCTGCTTGGCCTTAATGCAGACTTCACATTGTATTTGATTAGGTATCTTAATATTAGTGGGTATTTGACCGGTGTGTTGCATGTTGCGCAATACAGAGGCAGAGACATGACCTAAGCTCTTATGAAGTTGTGATAGATCAAGATCCTGAGGGTCCTGATCTCCAAGTTCATTGCTTTGAGTTGATGTTAAAGCACATGCTTGCAAACTAGGACAATCACGCAACTGTGGTTGCTTGAGTTCCAATGTGTACAACCCATGACTGTCATAGTGGATACTTGCAAATTTGTCACCGGTGCAATCATTAAACAGATGGGGATCACTTTGAGAGGAGTTGAATGCAATATTGTGTGAAGATGAACAAATGACAGAGAATAAGTTGAAACTAGCTTCGGCAACGTATAATACCCCATGGAGGATTACTGGTTTTCCTTCAAGCTCAAGATTCATATCCCCTTCACCGAGGACAGGCAGTGTGATTGAGTCCGCAAGTTCTACACTAGGTACTGTTGAAGTAACTAGTGGACCGGAGAATAATTCCTTTTGGTATGAAATGTGTCTGCTGGCCCCCGAGTCAACAACCCAAGTGTCCTTACCCATGCTTTTACCTAGCTTGAGTGTTGGCATAGCGCGGACACACAAGCTTTTAGGTTTGGATTTGGGTGCTACATATGTTGTGTTCTTGGTTGTAAGGTTACTCATTTGTGCTTTGGGTTGATGATTACTATTGCTAGGCTGGGTACTCACATTCCTGGCATTCTTATTTGACTTCCTACATTTTGGGTCTGGGCAATCAGTGATTGCATGGTTACCCCATGCTTTGCAGAAGTTGCACCATAAGTCCCTCTTTGATACATTATTGCTACATGCTGGCTTATGCCTGGATGTTTGTTTATCATAATGCGTGTGATTAGTTTTATGTAGATACCCTCGGGCAAAGTTGTTGTTTCTGCTACTACCAAGCTCGTCCTCACGTTCAGACAAGGATTGCAGTAACTGTGATCTCTCTGTGATAAGACCATAATCTATTTTGTCTCTAACTTGGGATCTAATAGAGGAATATTCTTCAGGTAGACCTTTGAGAATGCATTTAAACAGTTCTTGCTCAGAAACATGTTGATGTATGATAGACAAGTTGGATGCGATGTTATATACTCTAGTTGTATACTCTAAAATAGATTCAGATGGTTTCTTGATGATACCGTACAGTTCACACTTGAGTGAGAACTGTGCGGATGTGAATCTAGCATATATCGTGGAGTGAACAGCTTGAACGAGCTCTACTGTGTAATGATAACTACCTAATTGAAATACAAGCTCTGTTGGAAGTGTTCCATGAACAAAAGCATAGACAGCTCTATCAACTAGAATGAACTCAAGAGTCGGAGGAGAAGATAGCAAATGACTTGCTCCCACACCGTGGAGTGCAGTCTGCACTCTCGCCTTCCACAAGCCGTAGTCCTGTTCCCCTCGGAGCTTGAGTTCCTCTGTCATCTTCAAAGACTGGACAGACTTGAGGACTAGCTGGGCTTCTGGAGTGGCAGCAGTGAGGGTACTGCTGGCAGGAAAGACCTGCTGTAATGGTGGCTGCTGTGTTGGTGTAGGGAAAAGGTGTGCCGAACACTGGGAGAATGGAATGTTATCATATGTGTTGACATTGCTTTCGACATTTGTTGTTGTTCACATGTAACACGGGTGTTACAGGCACGTTTCGACACATTTTGATCGAAAGGGTGTCACGCTTGGTCGACAGTTGACGAAAGAGTGTCAACACCTATGTGCATGTGGGTGGTCACGTGTTCGGGTTTGGTGACGTGGCTGGCTCTTGTTCGACAGGTCGTTCGAAACATGTCAACAGCTGTCGACATGTGTCGCCGGGTCGAACATGTGTTGACATGTTGCGATCAATCTTTGACACCGCGGCGCGGATGCATGTTAGACGCTTGGATTCAGCTACTCGTATGTAAGAAAAACTGATCTAGTTGTGCCAACTTTGTTCGTACGATCGTATTGATGATTGTGAACAACGCTTACTGTGTTTGGTCCGCCTTGTTGCTTGCCCTTGTGCTCGACCCCACCGAGCTCGAGATGGCACAAGCCCCTCGCGTGTGTGTAATGTTCCATGCATAGTCAAAGCGTGCTGCCAGGCTGCCAGATTCCATGTGCCATGGCGCGGGCATTGCCTACATGGGGCCACATCCGCAGCCGTGAGCGGTGCAATGGATATGTTTCTTGCTGTTTACACGCACACAGTATGCACTGTTGACGATGACATCCTGAACAATGAGTTGCATTGTTCGAATGTTCCAAGTGTACCATGTTGCAGCGTGGCTGGATTCGTTTGCTGATTTACTCTGCGTCTTGCGGCTCCATCATGTACACATTGTACGGTCTACTCTTGGTCACGTATAATTTGATGTCTTAACTCATTCTACCTACTCAATTATGTTTTTCACTTGTTCCGTGTAGTCTCTTTGTCTCCCTGCCTACGCATCCCCCATTGCCATGTGTGCAGCATATCATGCAGCTTGCCCCAATAGTATCAAAGCTGGACACCCAAGTACTAATTTTAACCATTCGTAAGGGCTAACCAGCTCGAAAAGTTGAAATTTGGAAGAGATTGGCCAAACCGACTGCACGGACCAAACCAAGCTGCAAAACTGATTGTATCATCACTTGAAAGTAATTCGAGGCGACTGCAGGTGATTGGAGCCCTGTTGGAGCGCTGTGCGCTAAGAAGTGTAAAACGATTGTGCTTGCATTCTGAACAGCTCACTGCACACGCAATTAACGCACGTCTCACACCCTACGATTTGTTATACTAATTTTTTGAAACTTAACTTGTGGATTTAACGGCATGTGCTGGCCCTGCACGTGAGCTTACCTTCGTGCGGGGAGCGCGAGAATATCTGAATGCAGTAACTCCCACATCCGGGCATGACGGAGCCTAACGGTGGATTCTTCGCCGAGAAGTCAGAACAAACATCTCAAGAAGTAATACTCTCAACACTAGACAGCTAAGGACGTCCACGAGCTTTTCCCGCTCGTAAGGCCTTACCGGCTCGAATACGTAGGACCACACTGGCCAACCCGAGTGCACGGACCGCAAAACTGACTTTATCAACTTTTCAAACTATTTTGATGCGTTTGGAAGTCGCTGTACTCCGGTTCAGGCGCTGTGCGCGAAGAACGGTAAGCAAAATTTGCTTTGAAGCACAATATCTCACAGCACACGCAACCAATCAACTTCTGACACATCAGCCATTGATCTACTAATTTCTTATGACCTACGTTGGAAGTTTCAGGGGCTGTGCTAGCCTGGCACGCGAGCTCACCAACGTGCGGGGAGGGCGAGAGTATCTGAATGAAGTAACTGACTCGTCCGGGCACTAGGGATCCTACCGGTACTTTTGTTGCCAACAAGTAAGCAGAAACATCTGA
>JAULKQ010011877.1:0-42750 GCA_032356285.1 Smithsoniella earleae | reverse complement strand
TCGTGTGAATACTGGGTTGACCTAACGTCCTTGCTATCCTCGAATCTTTACGGCCACTACTCACTCGATTTTTTTTCGCATTAGCACTCCCCCTGCAAACAAACATAGCGTCATCACTTGAACCCAATATTCATATGTTTCAGTCATGCTTTAGATGTGCCGGCGTCGACCGCACCTGAGGCCGGCTATTCACTGGTTGCAAACATTGCGAGTGTTGGCAGTGACACTGACCAAAGAAATGCATCAGTGCAGGACGATTTGTCCTAGACCAGAATAAATATCGCTGGTTGAAGGTGTTTCGATATCATTCTGCTCAGAAATAACAGCATGTTATCCCCAATTTTTTGTGCGGTCACTGGGCCTTCTGAGATGAGATGGTATGAATAGTATTCCTATGGGTAATAGTTGCAACCAGCCACTCCTGGTCAATATCGTCTTGTGGATGGCTACTGATGGATTCAGCTGAATATCTGTTTTTTTTTTTGGTGATTCTGAGCTGACATGTTCCTACCGAGCAATGCTTCTAGTGGTTGTGGGATTTCCTAGCGCAACGCCAGTTTCCAGAGAAGATTCCCTGTGCACTTTTTAATTACACTTCTTTAATCCATACCAAGGATGCCGAGTCTTCTCACCGGCAATTATCGAATGCACTCAAGAAAAAGGTGCCCCTACAGTATAGAGGTGGTTGGAAGTAGGCAACAGTGCTTCGTATTTGAATCAGTGCCAAATATCTCCTTCAAGTGATCCAAAGTTGGCTGGCACATTCATTTACTGATTGCCTGTTATTCTTGTCGAACATGATGTATTTTTTACAACATTATCATAAACTCTGCCTCACCTATGTTTCTGCCGGTACAACTTCAATCTGAAAGAAATTGAGCATATCAATCACTTCTCAGCGAGAAATAGAAAAAACACTTATCCCTTACAACTTCTCAAGCTTTCTTTCAAAATCCCGGCCGTTCTCTGCTACTGAGTTTGATTGTCTGCGTATTTCCTGAGCACTCTTCTGAAACATCAATCAAACTAAATCATTCAGATGACCGTCAGAAAGCTGTCTTCGCTTTGAAATACTGTCTCACCTGGTTCAATTCGGATCCTATTTGATTGACTTCATGACTGTCGTAGGCTAAGCCTTTTACAGCTGCACCCAGTTTAGAAGAAAGCAAGCTGATTGAAAAATCTGCTGAAACGTGGCCATAGTTAGAGACATTGATTTAGTCTACTTCAATGTGAACAATGCTAAAGATGAATCATTGATGGAATAATGTTGTAAATTTTCCTTTGTTGACTCGGTGTGCAACCAGCTGTCAACCACAAGCTCATATACTATCAATCAATACTTGAAACGCTGTAATATGTACTCAAGCAATCAAAAACAAAGCAAAAGTTCGCCTTTCTCGACATCTACCGGCTGGCTGATCTCAAGTAGCGAATCTGCTCTAACTAGAGCCGACAATAAACAAAGCTTAAATTTTCTAGCAGCATCTCGACGATGCTTGATCAAATCTAACAAACAACCAACGTTGTAAAAGACTTTCAAATCCTTCTCAAGCACGCTAGCTGGGCTGAGAGGATTATGACAACCATCCTTGCAACCCCAGGCCTTGTTGCTACTCGGTACATAGTTGCACATATTTCTCAGCAGTTAGAAACTTACATGGGACAGCTGTGAAAATCAGCTAGCAGGGTACCAACGACCATCACTTCGTCCAACCGCTGAGATGGTCTACAGCTCCTAAAATTTCCATGCTTAAGATCCTTTTATGTTTGAGCTCCTTGTAGAGACAACTGGAAGCTTGGAGAGCGGCGTTGTCACGCTGTTTGGGTTTACATCCATCACAAAGCCACTACCCAAAGCTTCGTCTAGTATAAGGTGGGCCTGCACTAGTTGTTTGATCTCAAGTGATGTATACTTGGTGTTGTAAGAACATTGCTCTTCAGCAGGCACGGGGCAGTACTGTTCATTTGATCTTACCAGAGCAGAATTGATCATGATGTCCAGTTCTGACACATTCTCGAAAGTTCTGTTCAACATCTCAACCAGCCTGTGAATGAACTCCCAGATAATCATTGGGCTCTGCATGAATGACATCCTCCCCTACCACAAGGAATATGCAACTTTGAGAAATAACAACAAGTCGTCACAAGGAAACACATAAAACCACACGCACATAGTTGAGATGTTTTATTTCGGATAAGCATCATGGGTTCTCCATTGAGTGTGAATTAAGAGTTGGCTTTGTCAAATGATCACCTGTGTGCTGTCAATTCCAACAATGAAGAACAAAGATGCATATCTACGATAAACAATCGTGTAACCTTCATGTTGAATGAAGTTGGCCTGCATAGGGCACGGGAGCCTGTTGAAAGCCTTGTTAAAGAGCGAACTCTTCTTGGGCCATTGAATCAAGAACGATAGTAATCTTCATGTCAAGGTGGACTCCTACATGATCAACATCTCGAGGCATACACTTCCTAACAAGTTCATACTCCAGCATTCTTCGCCTCTGTGGATCATCTTCAACTTGTTGCATCCATTTTGAGAACCTGTAGTCTGAATGCATTCTGAAAGCTACTTGGTTGCGATTCAAGTCGTTATTTTATCGTACTGTGAGCCCCAGAACGTGATCTTATGAATGTTTGCAAACAAGGATCGAACCTTGTGTGGCCTTGTTTGTTCACCATGAGCACAAACTTGATACCTTCGGACGTTGAATCATCCATGGTGGTGAAGTTGATCAAAAACGTAATTCTTCACCTTAGCATTATTTAGAAGGATAAAGAAGACAATGCTTGATTGTCTAGTCTACGATGTACTTGAATTTTCTTAATATGGGAAGAGTAGAAGCAGCTCGCTTTGATTATCAACTTCTCGGCTCGTGAGGGAATCATGCTGACTTGTCATTAATATGTGGTACAATCATGAGTGGCGTAGGTTCGGTTTCTGCATTGGACGTTGGGGCAGGGCCGGGTTCTGTGACAGACATCATTGATCATCGGTGTCTTGGCATGGCGGCGCCCTAGATAACGATAACACAGGTACCTCGACACAACTGCAGATGTGTCGTTATAAGCTCTTACCTGCTTTCCTAAGAATTGGGACACTTAAAACATATTCTTTGTTTGGAATGTTATTTCAGCCATTTTAATGACTCTATTTCAGAAGTGTAAAGAATTTCGCTGAATCGAAGTACATCTCAAAGCAAGGAGCCACACAATTAAAGCTGTCCATTAACTGGGTTTAGTTTATGGGGTACGTTCATTTTAGTTGCTTATTGATTTATGGTGCATTAGAAGCCTTTCTTTGCGTATTTGTGGGAATAGGCGTCAATTCCGATTCTGGTGAGAAATGCCAAAAAAAGAATTGATTTTGTACAAAGCTTTCTCGGATACCTGATTTTCAGCAAATAATGTTATTACCAGGCAATAGGAATACCTGTTGGTGCATCAGGCTACAAATCATCTCTATTATTTGAACCTTGTCCGTGCGACGGACGCCTGTTGTGGACAGAGCCGGAAGATGTATTGGCCGAAAGGGTTACGCATAAACATGGACTACCATACTGTTCTTCCAGACTCCGTCGGAATAAAATGTTTGCTTGTAGATGGATGGAAGTGTAGAGCATCAAGAAAACCCCCCCTTGCACTATGCGGGGAATTCGATGGACGGAACCGCAGTCAGGGACGATGGGCTGGTTGATGTGAGCGCTATACCACTTACTCATGCGCTGGTACGTGATTTCCTTGCTTCAGGGTCAGCAGAAGGAGTATCCTAGTTTTCATCCACGCTGGCCGAAAGTCACACCTCAACACACGCTCAGGCGCTATTGTGCAGAACGGTGGCGAAGTGACAGAGCTTCGTAAGCAAGTGTCCCTACTCCAAGATCAACTCAAGCAACAAAATGAGCAGATCAAGTCCGTTCAAGCAGAAGTGTTGCAATTGAAACACAAACTTTCTATGAACGGTCAACGTGTTCCGTCATCACAGAGCATGCCAGTGGTACGAAGCAAAAGCTCTCATTGTTGAAATGAAGCTCTTGTTACAAAGCCATCAGCGATTTTCTTATTTCACTAGATCTGCATCATCAGTTTTCTGCAGATGATGGAGCTAGAGATTCCATCACAGAGTGGTCCCCTACCAGAGCTGGCAACCGCTCCACCGGCAAGTGTCCCAGTCCCAGGGGCCAATATTCCCGGTATGATGGGAATGGAGCCACAATTGTCCGGTGCCAATAACTTGCAGTACATTCACAGCAACGGTCCAGGTCCTCAGCATGATGTCGGACGGGATCATTTCACACCAAATTCAGTTCAATTTGACGGTTTAATAACCCTTGGACACGCAGCAGAACATGCTGCATCCGATGGCATGCAAAAGGATTCCAAATCCCTTGTCCCAAGGAAAAGGGCGCATTCAACTCCCTCGCTTCAGCTTGATCTTGACGAAGAGGATGTCATTGAAGAACTGAAAGCTCGTAATTTCATTGTTGAGGAGCCTGTAGAAGATCCCAAAACATTCAGAGGCGGTAGACCTCCTTTAGGAATGGGCCCATACAAGCGTGTTAAGGAGATGTACGACAAACGAATGATATCGATGGATAACTGGCGTGTGTACTACGCTGACAAGTGCAGAGAATCTGGATACGATGGTGCTTTCCGCAAAGACTTGCGCCCCCGCCTGAATCATCGTATGCGCCTGTCTCACCCCATCATGTACTATGACAGCACCACATTGTTGCCCTTGTCTGTGTTACAATTCACAAGCATACAGTTGTATTTTTGGACGTGAGACTGTTGTCCCAAACTGTGTGCACTTTTGCAGCAAAGGCGACGACAAGAAAACCACGCCAATCTTTTCCTCCTGTGTACATGGAGCCACCACCTCTGCCCTCCACTACGCAGTATTCTGATTCACCAAACGTAATGGACCTCGAAACCAAAATTTTAAAGCAGCTCTGTCGTGAACTCGACTACCCATCAGACATTCCACAAGAGCAGCGCTTCACATGGAACAAGCAGCTATCAGATGTAGAGAATGTTGAAGCACTCCGTGAATACCTCATGACTCACAGGCCTCCCAAGATGCGAAGAGGGAAGAAGCCTGACGGAATCACTCGATTCCCCATTGTTTTTGACCTGTGGTCTTTGTCACTGGTCGAGTCCACTCAATTCAAGCGCATTGCAAAATATGCGGGAGTAGATTTTAACATGCCTTCGCACTCCATTAATCCTGGCTTGGATGAAGGGTCCATGCTCCCACAAGCAGTGGATCAGCAATCAGATATGCACATGGTTCCACCTCCAGATATTGATGGCATGTCACGCATGCTCGCTCGAGGTATGGACGGCGTTCAACCCAGTCTTGACGGCACTGAGCTCACCCATGGCGTCCCCCAGCCACCATTAGGTGACGAGATGGATTCGCAACAGCATGTCCACTCTCATGACGCCATGCGTGTCAACCATGAGCAGGTTGTAAGCCATGCTGTAGAGCACAGGACTGCACATGTTGTCGACCATACTCAACCGGTGGATATGAAAATTGATGTTCCAGTTGGCCATGCTGTTGATCATTCGCTCAGTCATGCTGTGGAGCATCACCCTGTTGATCACGCTATGGCGTTGGATCATGTTGACCATGCAGCAGTGATGGCACACGAGGCACTGGATCATGGCAATCACACAGCAGTTGACCCTGTAGTAACGAGTCAAGATGTCAGCCACCTCCGGATGGAGTTGACTCCGAGTGATGCTGAAATGAGCATGCCCCAAAATCAGCCCCAGATAAACTTAGCTCCAGACGGCCCTCAGATGTCCTTAGCTCCTGATGTGCCACAAATCACTCTACCTCCGAATGGACCTCAAATGAACCTACCTGATCCCCCTGGTGTTCCCGTCCACGTTCCAGTGCCGACTGTTGGCTCACACGCTGTGCATGATGTTCCCGTCTCTGATCATGGTTTATCTGCTGTTTGATGCGTTTTTTGGGTTATGTGATCTGTACATTTGACTGCCCTGCGTGTAATGTGATTTTGATGTGCGTGGCTGAGTTGTGGTTATGGTATTGGCAGGAAATAATCCTTTCACTGGGGGCGAGATGGAATTCAGGCAAGTTGGAACAAACATTTCTGACAAGCATCTGCACAGATGAACTTGCACACTGCAGTCAAATGTTGAAAGGGTGAGTCTATTTTGTCCGCTGTTATGAGATGATTGTGTTCATCCCTTAGCTGCACTGACTCCTGTTGCTAGTAACCCAGATAGAAACTGGCTGTGCCCAGTTCAGTGCTCAATTTTGATGAGAAAAGTAGCAACTCGTAGATGAAAAAATCACACTCGTTGAGTAGCTATATCCGGCTTTGATTTTGTATGAAAGACTTTTTTAGCACAAATTAAGTTCTTGAAAGACAACCCGGATTATTTTTGTTGTGGTGTGCAACCTCAGAATGTAATTACAGCTTGATGGTAACAAATTCGATGGGTATGAACTTGTAACCAAACACGGGTTGTTACCTAATGCCATTATTGTATCCAATATCTAGAAACAGACACGTTGTAGGACAGATTGTAGTCATGGTGGTTAAGTAGTCAACAGGGAGTTTTGAGATTGCGCTCTATAAAACATTTGGAGCGGTTGACACCAGTTGTGGAACGGAGCTTATTGCTTTTTCATTCGAATATTGAAAAACGAACGTGTGGAGTAATTTGCCATGCACTCGGTAAGTTTGTTAGATCTCGTTGTTACTCTACTCGCTATTCAGTCCAGGTGAAAAAAGAAAATCATATGGAGATTCACTCTTGCGACGACACTGTTACATATTTGCGTTGTTACACGGACTTGACAAAGCACCCCTTACCCCCGAACGTTGCAATCTTCAAGTTTGGCGTCACTAGTTGCTTGTAAGTCACGGGTTGCTGAATGAAGGCGGTCTTTAGAAAGACTGTCCAGACGATTGTTACGACGTCATGGACCTGAACTGTCCCTGGGAAGGACGGCCGTGATGATGGTTACTTGTTTGCATCTACTTGGCGTCAACAAGCAATATATGCACGTGTAGACATGTTTCTTTGAAGTACTCCTATTTCATGTTAATTTCACTCAAAAACCAATGCACAACTCACGCATTTCTCCGAGGTCCCACTGGCAGCGTACCATAACTTATACTGCACTTACACTCTCGAAGCCATAAAAATCACTTCCACAACGCAAACGTGTATAAGTCTTTTCGTGGAGACAATGGCTACAAATTATTTCCACAGTCATATCGTCATTGATGATTACGGTTCCCTCATCACGGAGTACAAAGACCATATCTCGATCTGCTTCTCGACGAAAATCAGGGTTGGCTCGCTCCCACAGATCCTGAATGTGAAGAATGTTGACATTTTATTATCATGGCTAGATTTTGAAATAGTCAGATTCATTCCGAGGCCATGGAAAAACTGACCTCCTGCTTGTTGACCCCCCGGCCCGAGTAAATACTAAATTGGACTTTTCGGCCCACATACACAAACTCAAAATAGCAGTAGAGCAACAGAATGTTTCCCTGAAAACAAACTCAACTAATTCTGTATCCCTAGTTTCCTCTAGTATCACCTCGTTCTTGGCTGAAAACCATGGCGAGCGTACGAGCTCGAAACGGGCGCCAATTTGCGCTTAGCCAACCGCGCAAAGTTTTTCCTAGCTATTCCCCGAGCGTGAGACTCTGGCAAAAAGATGTCTGCATCGAAAGTCGAGTGGTCTACGCTTGCGCAAGCGATGGAAGGATGTCGCCAGCGCAGGTATCAAGAACTATCACAAGCTTGATCACGTACGGAACGCTGTGCACTACAACAGAGGATGGAACTCCTCTGGGAACATTTATAACGTTTGTACTTGATTCAAATGGATGCCCGCTTTTGAGGCTACGTAGTGATGCTCTACATACGGCTAATCTGAAAAACCGCCCGGCGTGCACATTGTTCGCACAAGCAGCAGAGTCACCTGCACGTCAACTAGCAAGGGTAACCCTGCTTGGACAAGTTGAAGCACTGTCAGAAGAGGAAGAATTACAAGCTGCAGCCCGACATGCAGACGTATATCGTGATGCGGTTGGAGTTGATGCTCCACACCCTGACGATGTTTTCATGAGATTGAGAGTAGAAAACTGTTTTTTCGTCGCCGGTCTAGGGGTAAGCATTGATAACTTGAGAAATCTTCCACTTTTACCAAGCTAGCTTTCTCCAAAGTTGAAGTGCTCCAGTCACTGACTCTTACATCACCCTCCTTTGCATTCCACAGCGAGAGAAAGGCGCTAGCTTGATATATCATTTCAGCAATATTGCAAAATTGTTCTGCTCGAATATGTTTTATTGGTTTTTGAGGTGACTTGGATGTGTAGGAGCCGATTGCAGAGCAAATATCAGGCGACGAATATATCAGCGCTGAACCTGATGAGTTAAAGGATGCCGCCGCACGATTGGTTGAAACTTACAACAGCGAGAGACAAGAAGATGTGAGTCGGGTAGCAGCCAGTGTCATGGGAGTCAGCTTAGAGCAGGTGCGGGACGTTCATGCAAATACTTGTACGCGCAGTCGGTGACACAGTTAACATTTCACACTAGAATCGTAAAGTTCACGGTCTCGAAACGCAGGGAGTCGGGTGAGTACCGGTGGTCATCTAGCGATTAATTAGAGAATTTTATTGTCATTTATCCATCTTCTCGTACTTTCCAGGGCATTGAACTTTGTAACCTAGTTGCTAAATAGTTTCAACCAAAAAAAATTACCATGGTTTTTCCAAAACCCTTGGTCTATTCTGCACTTGTATTTATGAACAAACCCATTTACTTGTTTCAACATTGGTACTGCTACAGCTATAACTGAGTACATGCTCTTTCTCACAGATATTACGGCCAGGCATCCAAATTAAAAGAAGTAGCAGGTAGAAAAATCACCATCTGGATGAAATGCAGCTGTTTGCTTGGCATAATCTGACTTCAGTTCAGGAATAGTTGGTCACAAAGAACATTGTCAGTCAGAAATATGTACAAGATCAGTAATGAGATTACTTGATAGTTTGCAGACTATATGCCTTCTGGCAGCTCGATTTACAGGCCTGAATTTGTGATCACTCAGATTTGTGATCAACATGTTGTTTCTGTCACCGGAATGGTTCTTGTTCAAGTCTTTGTTCCATGTACACTTGCTGATTTTCCAATGCATCAATAGTGAACTGTATTTACAAGAGCTTGTTGCTTGCAGATGCTTAAATCAGAATTTTTGTGGATTGATACGAAAGGTGTGGACTTCCATGGAGAAGCTCTTGGTGGGATCTCACACACTGGCCGTTATGTATTTCCAAGGCAAGCCATAGACGAACTTGATGCATTGTCTCTTATTACTATGGCAGCACAAGTGTCGTGGGAGAATGAGCGTTCTTATATACCTACAATTCCAAGCGTATCGGAACCTGCTGCTCAGTAGATCAAGAGTAGATGTAGATTTCGTTTCCAGGCTTGACCCACAGCGGAATACGTATAGATAAGACTGAACACGTATTTTTGCGGCTTGGCATTGTTCCACTTATTGATAGCCTTGTTCAACGGTAATTATTCTTCAACCCACAACATTCTTTCCACTCGTGGGTTACATTTACTGAAATCAACGTCCCCTCCATTAGTAGCAAGCATGGATTTCTGTTTCTACATTCGGTCCTCTGCAGAACTAAATTTTTATGGATCGCAATTCGAATTTACGCGACGTTTGCAACTCTCCGTTGTCTGTGCGCTGTTGTAAGAACTGTCTCCCAAACTTGGTGTTATCATCACGAGAATCACATCGCGGAAGCCCGACACTGGAGCCATCTGACACTTTACTGAAGAAGTAAATGTCGTTACACCTGCAGTCTTTGAGTATAATGAAGAAGACAGGTAATTCAGAAACTTCTTGTTCGAAGAGCTCAACCTCTGATTTCAAAGTCAGTGCAGACTTCTGATTGTCACTATTGTTGATAAGTCGCAGCAGACTAGCTCGCCTGCACTTGAAGCTTGAC
Organism: Smithsoniella earleae; assembly: GCA_032356285.1. Classification (NCBI taxonomy): domain Eukaryota; kingdom Viridiplantae; phylum Chlorophyta; class Ulvophyceae; genus Smithsoniella; species Smithsoniella earleae. Next base: position 32,713 of record JAULKQ010011877.1, on the reverse strand, counting down.
AAGAAGGGAAGCAGGTAATCAGGAGATGGAGTCACAATTTGTACCGACAACTCTGCTCCAAAAATTGTGCAGCCGCGAATTAAGAGAAGATTAGAACTTTACTCTGTTGTGCTCATAAAGCAGATCTATCACTTTTCTAGTACTGGCTTCAGGGTACTTTTCTTGTCAACTTCAAACAATAGGGAAAAACCTGGATTGACTGAACATATCAGCAGATGAAAACCACGTGAAGTGAATGCCATTGTTTGTGCTTAAACAAGCACTTGCATGCATGTTCGCTCTCTTGAGCAGCCTGGACAGACTGATTTTCCAGGGCTTTGACACCAGGCGAGCTAACTTACGTTAGTTGCTCAAAGGAAGTAAGGGACACTCTATGCTCACTTGAGGTTGTGTTCTGGAGTAAGCAGGGTAAAAACTTGATGAGGCAGAGATGGTCCTTGATTCCAAATGTAAAAGCTGAGATTCAACTGATGCAATGTCACCCAAGATATAGCTTTACTGAATACACTTTTTCTCTGAATACAATACTCATTTGAATCGCAGTCCCCATTGAGTTTAGTCATTAGTGTGAGCTTGAGAAAAGATTCTCTATCTCTCATGAACCGCTATTTTCAAGAGTGATGCACAATGCTGGTGAGTACTTGGACAATCATTCTTATTTGATGTTTAATGATGAAGTTGAGGGAGAGAGAGGTAGCTGATATGGTTGTCAGTGGATCAGACTCTTACCTAGGTTCTGTGCTTGGCAACTTCTGCAGGCATGCAGCTTCGCTAGAAAACGAGTCTTTGAAGGGGAAATTACTCAAACTGTACCATCCTGATGGAGCGCAAATCACAGAGGGGTCAACTCCCGCATAGGAAACTTCTGTCAAATGATCATCCAACTCTGCTTGTTTGGTGTTGCACGCACAATTTACTTTATACATTGCATATGCCTGTCGTTCATGATAGCTTTCCGTTGGCTGCCTTGCCTGTGGATTATTGCCTGCAAGTGCAAGAGATCCAAATGCAATATGCCTCGGTTTTTCTCCCTCTGCAACTACTGATGCCTGCACCATTCCTATGGTTCGAATGCTAGCATCTTATTTGTGGGCCAACTAGTCGCTAAGTCTCAAAGGGCCCATCATATTTTTGAAACTAGCCAAGAGCAAACCTGTTTTCGCTCCCAAATCTGGACTGCATGACAGTCAAGCACCTCTAGGGAGGGGATTTCGTGAATCATTGTGAAACGGTAATTTGATTCGTTGCAGCAAGGGTTTCCGGCCAAGTTCAAGTCTGCTAGATACTCGAACAATGACAAAGTTTGCTTCAGTTTGTTCACATTCTGTAGTAAGTTGAATGATAGATCCAAAGTGGTCAAGAACTTCAGTTGCCGGATAGAGCCTTTTAATGTACATATCTTGTTGTGATGGGCTCTGCACACTTGATGACTGAGCCAACATCAAGGGCAGATTTTCACTCGACATCAGTTCTATGGAAGAACATCCTGGACATACAATAAAACCCGAAGTCCCGTGTTATGATTCAGGTTGTCCAAGGCCCGAATGTTGTTGTCGCTCAGCACTAATACCTCAAGATTGGGGAATAAATGAAAACCATAAAGCTGCTCAATCCCTCGTCCTTTCAATTGCAACTCCTTGCACTCTGCAGTTACGTTACTATTTTGTGCAACAATGTTACCCGGAAGTTGGTCTCAGTAACTTGTGCTATGACTACAAGTGTGTTGAACGTATCAGCCATCATCAGGAGTTACCGTGTGCAGCTTTTATCCCTGCTGCGAGGCTTTTTGTTCCTGTGCACGCAATAGAGAGCGGTTTGGAGAGAACGGGCATATCGAGCAGCAATGATGTTTCTTGTCTTATGTACCCTGTTCCTCAAGCAAGATCTCAGTGAACATCCACACGGAGTGCAGACACCTCAAGAAGGTGGTTCACGATGCAGATGGCGTTCAACATTGGAACCAATACCCCTCGCACGAAGTATTCATCTTCCAAAGTTGATTTGATCAAACTAGTCCAGAACGCCGTGTGCATCTGTTTGTATAGGACTAGACTGAAAGACTAGCGCACGACTCAGGACAACAATCACGCGCTCTTTCTGTGAATGCCTCGTCCTCTGTCGTGCTCGGAACATGATCTCTCAAATTTAAAGCTTTGAAGTTTTCAGTGTACAGCCCTCAACGCGAGCGGTTCGTGCTTTGATGTCAAGTGGCCAGAAGGACAAGATGCTCCTCGTAGTGGTTCGGCGTTTAGTGTCACTCTCAGTCTCGCACAGCGAAAACTTCTCACTTGAGTTCTAATGTACTAGTACTCCACGTTGAGCACAAGGAGCTATTACAGGGTTGTGAGTGATGAAAGTTTCTCGCGCACGTGAACGTTATAGTTGTCGTACACTAAGCGGACACATTCGAATGCAGCCAGTGAATCAGCACGACTACTGCGCAATGGGGGCAAGGTCAAGTCTGTTAGGTTTGATCATGTCTGCCTCGTTCATCTGTGCTCGTTGTATTTCATCGTCCTGTAACACACTACGGGTATTCTGTTGGTACACCATGTCACCGGTACAAATGACACTTCCTGTCTCTCCGAAAATGTGATGCTAGCCTATTGGCAGTAGTAAAAAAAATAAATGTATATCAGCATCCATAGTATGAAAGGCCAGGCCTGGATTTGGATGATGTAAGTAGCGCACATGCCGCAATACATAGTCAGATCTTTGCAGCGAACTCAGTGCGCATGTAACACTGTATCCTACCGACACGAAGTTGATAGCTACGAGCTTTTAAATATTTTTGTGAATCAAACCGAAGCTTGATCTGCGTTGGAACTAGCGCATCATTCCCGCTTGACAAACAGCGCTAAAAGGCAATCACATGGATGTACATGCTCCCGTATAGGTTCCCCTAGCTGTTTGGCATGCAGAGGATGTAAGCACCATGGTGGTTACGAGAGTTGTTCCTGGCAGTGGGAGACATGGGCAGCAGCCCTTGCCGCAGCGAGCACACAAGCACCAGCACTACCAATACGTAGACTACAGAGCTGCAGTAACATCACTTGGCTCCGCAAAGCATCCAAAGCGTTACCGAGGAAGGCGCATCGCTGAAAAATGCTGCCAAACTGACGCCAGTCTTTCCGTGTCACTACTAGTGGAGTATGTGCTACACCACTGTCTCCATGCACAAAAGAGTCTCAGTCCGGATGTTCGAGCGATGCACGCTCTACTTGCGTTTGTTCGAACTTTAAACCCGGCATCTCCAATGGGAAGTGAACATGCTACTGAACGCATGGAGCCCAATCCCCAACCCCAACGGCAAAAAACACACAAGAATATCAAAATTGGCAATGATGGAACACATCTAAGTGACGGAGAGCCAACTGCGGAACGTGTTCTATCAGGAGATATCACAGCACTTCCAGTCTTTGCTACTAATAACAGCAAAAGTCCTTGTACAACAAAACCAACAGCAACGTTGTCTCAGTTCTCTGATAAGAATAAGCTACACGAGCGAGAAGATCAAAAGCCTAGCGCTGACAATTTATCAATGTGTGTTTGTAAGGATGACCTGCAGACTGGGCTTTCAAGCACAACCACGGCGTTGGAGTGCCCAGACAAGGCAGGACGGGAGTGGCAAAGCTTTCCAGAGATGGCTAATATTTCACTTCAATGTGACAAAATGAAGGACTTGCTTCAGATTTGCTGGCAGCCAGTGGTGCGAAATACAACATATCTTCAGAGCTCCACTCAACCTAATTCGCAAAGCAGTTTTGTAATTGTTCATCCCGTGATTCTACTCTGCGCCGAGCAGCTAGATTTATGAGACCTCTGCTTGAATTATGATGTGACTGTCAGATGACTGGGGGCAGGAAGTACAACAAGAAGCCAAGGTAGTGCTATGGCGGAGCAGAGAGCTATTGACTGGTGTCTGGATGGTGCACATCCATCAGCAAGGTCTCATGCACAGCGCTATTCTGGCGTGCAGAGATTTGGAGGTGCAGTACAACAATACCAAAGCCGAGGCAGCAGCTGCAACAAAGCAGGTACTAACCACAAAGCAGATGTGAATCTTGACTGCTTCTTTGAAGTACCTGGTGACGAGGATCTCAAGAGATCTGGTGCCAGATGCAAAGCAGCACAGTCATGCAGTGCACCGAGTTGCGGAAGGCGAATGAAAAGTTTGAAGGGTCGTTGTCTAAACTTCTGCTTGAGAAGTGTATGATGCTCAAAGAGCTTGACAAAGCGTACCATGAGAACAATGTTCTGAATCAAAAGTCGAAAAAACTCTTGAAGAGTCTTCAAGAAGCAAGGCATACTATTTCCCACCACCCAGCTGTCCTGAAACTCAAGAGGGAGCAGGCGGTCAGAGCTGCTATGGAGGCTCAATGCAACTCAACTCTGCAGAAGCTGTCTGTGCTATCAAGGCTGAATGCAGAGCTCCATGTGTGGAAGGAGCAGGTGCTTGCATGTAACACAGCCCGAGAGATTGCAGCAGATGCGTGCGAAGAGGAGTTAATCAAGAGGGAGAAGCAGTTTGTAGGGAGACAAGCAGCAGAAAATTTTGCAATTCGAAAGGCAGAACTTTATGGCGAAGAGCTGGCTCAAAGTGGGGTACAGGTCAGTGCACAGTTGGCTGGTAATCGTGTTCAAACCTTTTATTCGACCATGAGCATCCTCTACCACAGGTAGCTTGTTCAGGGCACGATGTGGCGTCTACTTTAGTTCCCCCCCATGAGTTTTACATGCCCATCGCATTGATGACCTTTCCAGAGTCTAATCTGGCCTTGTTGCAACTCTTCTATCTTTTCACTTCTCACAGACTGACTGCTATACTGCTGAGTGAGTACTCAAGTTACAGCCGTGCAATTGATCATCTGCTCCAGTTTCATGTTGACTTGGCAGGAAGTTAGGAGCAGGTGTACTGGGCAGAAAGTTACCTCTGAAGTAGTATCTAAGCTCTGTTTTACTTGTTCAATGCTTGAGTGGTATTGATAACAACCATGTGAAACCATATTTTCACTCAGTTCTGCATCTGCTCTCCGTTACTCTGGCTAGGGCAGTTTCATCTGTGTGGATGAAATTCTTGTCACTTCATACTGGAAAGGAGCAGAAAACCTCACAATTTCTAGTACATGCTGACTGTATCAAGTATTCTAGACTGCAGAAAGCAAGTTGAAAGGGCGACAGAGAGTATGTGCTAATTAAGTAAGTATGCTGTCAAGTTCCTTGAATGCTGGCTCGCTTCTGTAGGAACCACTGTTGGGTCGGTGCTGACTAGGTCAGGATATCAAGGCTCAACTACTGCAAACTGGTCTCTTCTTACTATCCGCACAAGTACTTACTATTCTCAGCATTCCAAGAGTAATTCTCATCACTCAGGAATGCATGTCACAGGCATTTTGACATGCGTCCAGCTGTAAAGTTGTCAGCATTTGTATCTGCTGGGGCTGCCCTTCTAAACAACTTCCACTAGATCATGTTGCCGCATCAGCCATAGTTTCTGAAACTACCCCAGATATGGTCTGTGTGCAATGGTTCAGAAATTCCTTTGGTAGAATAGATTTCTTTGGTGGAGATACATGGTAACCTGTCATGGTGCTTTAGCACCCTTCTGGTCAGGTCCTTCATGCTTCCTATTATATCTGAGCAATTGTGAGTGAAATGTACATTGCTCCTTACAGTCATTACCTTGGCAACAAAGGCGACAACATTGTCACTTCAACATACTATGATGCTAGCCCCTTGCTCTCAAACAAAGGATGTATTTGGTTAGAAGTCAGGTTTGAGCCAAGTACTACTTGGCTATTTTCTACTGTGCATGTTTAACCAGCTAAAAAATAAAAATTTGATTACACTTCATTCATTTTACCTAATACAGATTCCCTGCTTACTGGCTGGTTCCATGATCGCTATATTTGGCTTGGTGAGTGGTATTGTGTCTGGCCTTGTTAAACAAAATAAAAAACAAGGAGCTGCACTTCATCAAGTGTGGCCACATTAACCAGGAACAAGGCATTCATAATCTATTCATTCGGTTGGATGCAGCAAAACTAACTTTAAGAAATTCAATATGCAGGTGCTGGAATTGCAAGATACTGTTTGCCATCTAAATCAGAAGTGCTCAGAATACGAATGGAAGCTTAGCCAGCAAGCAGTGGACAGTGGGATATATGCATCTGAGGTTGAGAACCTACGCAAGAGAGTCCTTGCACTAGAGAAAGAAAATGATAACTTGAAATCTCAAAGAGATCGTGCTGAACAATTTCATTGTCAGTTGGAGGCAGAAAGCAGAGGACTTAAACTTCAGGTTTGGTGAAACCTGCACCAACGAAAAGATTCGTGACTGCGAAGGCTGTGGTTCATGTTGGCCATGATGCAGGTTGAAGAGCTCTCCCATCACTCAAATCAACTGGAAAAGGCAGCTCAGAGACAAAATCATCAACTGGAAACTGTGACACAAGCTTTCCAATCAGCAAAAACAATCAACAACCTAGAGGCGGGCTCAATTCTAACATCACAGCAAGCTCTTCGGCTTTACTATCAACTGCGCGACATCGAGAAGGCGGTCATATTTAGTCAACATGTGGTCCTTAGCTCAACGGAAAAATGAAATGCAATGCAACACTATTGCGTCCGACAACTTAACTGCAAAAGACGCTGCATTGCTTGAGTTGAGTAACAGAATAGGCATTTGTTGCCACACACCCAGATTGCAGTACATGAGTCATCACGCATGATGTTGTTCACATCTCAGTGCTTTCTACAATATTTACTTAACAGGATTCAAAGCGCCGCAAAGGTTGTTGAGACACACGTTTCTCCAAGAAACACAATTTACGCCCATGATTTCCTAAATTTTCTCGTACATAGTTGACCGTTTGAACTTTGTTATCTACTATTTACAGTAAGATGTTCTCACGATACGGGGGGTGCCTCTTCTTTCCCATCTGCTAAGGATCCTTGAGCTTTTGTTACCAATGCCGGATGAGGTGATGTTATCGAGACATTTGCTCGAGGAGGTTGCTTGCTGCTACTTGGACGGGCGTCTACCGATTTTCCAGCCCCCCCAGAAAATAAAGAACCGAAGTCAGAAAGACTCCCGAATGTTTCGAAATTTGCAAGCTTTTTAAATGTCTCACAGTCTTCCATTTTGACAAGCTCAGGCATCAACTGTGGCTCTGCATCCACCATCCCTACAACAAAAATCCAGGTTACTAAATACCCTGGTGTCTAAACAAATGCCTTAACTTTGAACAATTTGGATTACCTCCAACAATGGACTTGAAGAAGACATACCTAGGCCCGGATGTCCATTCATATCTGGAATGGGTTCTGGTCGGCTACTAGCTCCTCTCAGAGGTCCCTGATCTGCCTGTGGTTGAGGTGTAAACTTCTGTACAATGCCGCCCTTGAGTACAGGTGGGCCTTTATGGTCCTCTAATATAGCAGCTACTTTGTTTGGATTGGCAATTGTCAACCCAGCATCACATGTTTGTATGGGCACTTGCCCATTTGGGATACCATCTAGAGTACTGTATCTGGCTAGCGTCACCTTGCTATCATTTCCATGGTACGCCTCAGCTGTTGATGGCACTGCAGTTGACAAGTGTGCTGGGCGATCATGATGAATTACAGTTTGAGGGATAGAGTCAATGGGCATGGAGGGGTTCATCTGTTGTAACACTGAAGCTACGCCCTCCCTGTCACTGGGCACTAGCCTCATAATAACCTGGTGCATCGCCTTGATTTGAGCACTGTTCTGAGAAAGACATGCCTCTAGTTGGATAACACGCTTCTCAGTTGACTCCAGCATTGCTTGAAGTCTTGTCCGATCTTCATGCAAGGCTTGCACCCCACGCTGTAGCTCCCTGCAAGAGGCGATGAGTATGTTGCTATAGCCTTGTCATCAGACAGGAAATTAGAGCTCATCTGTGCCTTCACCTCGTCATGCAAGCTCCTGGTAAGAATGGCACAATCAAACAGTTCTAGTGGGTTACATTGCTTAATTGTCAGGGTGTGCACAGAAGTCAAGCTCTCAGCTAATGGAATGACTCACCTCAACTGGCATCTCGTTGTAACCACATTATGCAGTTCTATTTCATGAATCAACCAAATAAACAAGTTATGTGCCATATTCTATCAAACCCAAGCCATTTTCATTCACAATTTCTCTCGTCAACTAACGAAAAAGCCTGAAGCATTTTTACAGAGGATGACTTGATCCACAGATTCGTTTCAGTTAGCTAGTTACAATCTCAGGAATGAGCCGCAAAATTAAAACATGTATCGATACAACAGGATAATCCATGGAACAACGTTCCCTATCATAACAGTATCAGCACATACTTTCCTAGTCTCATAGCTTCTCTCATGACGGATACATCGAATGTTGCATCAAGATGCCACATACGCGAGAGAAGTTGCAAATGTGCGGTATCTTGGCACAATGTCTTACATCGACAACAAATCTATGAAATCATCTTATGATCACTCAGTTCTGGTTGAGGCAGGCATATGCGTAGGCAAACAGAGAGCTTCACATGACCAACTCAGGGGTAACATCCTACAGCCTAATCAGTAACTGAGGTGGAACAGTAACGATTTACATTCAGGCGGGTGGCTGGAAAAAAGGGCGAAGTTGCTGTGTTGACCCTGTCAAGGCCTTGGAACGCACCCTATGCGCTGATCGTTTTCAACAGCAGATCTCTTATGGGACTCAATGGTGCTACGCATGACTGCTTGGTTTTGCTGGAGGTGTTGAACGTCATTCACCAGTGTATGCGCATCCTTGGTTCCGCCATCGGCGACTCCAACCATGGAGTTTTGGCGTGGAACTCGCACATGTCTCCACGGCTCATCAGGAGCTTCTGCGATGATACTCTTCAAGTAGCGATCGGTATCACCCTGCTCGCTCACAGTGTCAGGATCAATGGCTACTCGGCGGGAGCGCTTGCTGGTCGGGCGCTGCTCAACCTCGCCTTTCCGGTCTAGATCTAGGTCACCAACCACCAAACCGGAGTTCCCCAAATTTGAGAATCCGCAGCCCATGAGGTCTGACGAATTAACGGAAAAGATACCAGTGTGAACATGATGAGGAGCATTCCGTTTCCCTGGCGAAGGAGTAAGCGTCGTGTCTACTGGTGCTGGTTGGATCGCGGGGAGAAGCCCGTTAACAACATGGTTTGCAGCTTCTTTGGTTTGCTCAAAGCAGTCATGCGCCGCAACCTCTTGTGCGGCTGTGTCTGTCTCTGCCTCTGTCGCATCTGTGTACACTTACATTGATGAACATGCTCAGTGCGAGCACAACTTCAATGGGCTCTAACCAGCCATTACTTGTACATGCGATGGATTACCCATTTTCCAAATAAAAAACTAAAAAGTTACGCAGTTCAACACTTTTTGTTGAGAAAGCAGCAATGCCCACATAGTACAAATCTACTTCAACAGAATTCCTTGGGTTGAAATTTAATCCAGCACATGTCAGATGAGCATTTACCGAAAGACAAACGTTAGAAAAAGTATTTACTACTCATCATATCTGTGCAAATACCCTGATTGACTTCTTGTAGGGGTTCAGTTCGTTTATGCATTTATATTAATCTAACAATGCTGATCAATGCCTAACATATCATGCACAACATGATACCAAAAAATGCTCCCATGAAAGTGTAGTTGTGGACAATACCTGTTTACACTGTGGACAACTGCTACAGGTGACATGCTAAGCAGTCTGGAACAGCAATGGGCCAAACCACACAATGATGATCCCACGAAGTCATGTATTGATTTCTTGATGCAAGGCTCACCAGCTGATTGTGAAGATGCGTGAATGTGAACTGACATGACAATGGCAGAAAAAATTGCTTGTTAGGCCTGAATTTCTACCTTGATTGCTTAAATGACCGTGTTTTCCATGTTTTAACGAGTTTCCTGTAATTTACTTTCGAGGTAATTTTTTTCCTGATGAAGTAAGAAAACCTCAAAAGAAGCACTAGTGTGCAAATCGTAACATCCCCATGTGAACAAAATTGTCAATTGCCTACAAGATATGCTGTGCCTACCAAAGCCCACTCTCTTTTGTTTGTAAAAATGTATCCATGCACAGGTTATTGGGTCATACATCATGATAATACCACCAGTAAGTTGTAATAATCATGACTTTCTATCTGATTAGTGTGATGATGTGAAGCACGGGGACTCACAGAATTGCGGCATACTAGCAGACTTAGAAGATAGGAGCGAAGGAGCTCACCTGCAGCTGCTGCAACCAGTGCCTCAAAAAGCTGACTGCAGTTCCCATGGACGATGGGTTGCTGGACTGGTACAGCTGTTCCCCTACTGGCACATATGCACGCCTCTGGTCCTGCTGTGACTAACTGTGAGTCTCCTTGTGCCTTAGCGTCAATGATTTCGACATCCACCAAGCATGGGCATAGGCTGAGGGTTTCAAGATCGTGCTTAATGACCGTGAATAAGTAGTTGTTATCGCTGCCATAGCGGTTCCGATCTAAATTGGTGGAGTACTGCGCGCCCAGATCATCCGTCAGGTAGTGTTTCTTCAATTCATCAGGAATTCGATGAGTACCGGACGAAAGCTCGAGAACTTTTGTTCGTCTTGTATTTGTTGCTAGAATCTGCACAAGTGTCTTGGCTTGCGTGAGTCAGCACTGCATATCTGCACGTTAACTTTCGGAAGAAGAAGCGATTTACGGTGATGATCTACCTGAAGAATGTTTCTTTTAGGACAGTTTCCGGATTCCACTCGCTGCAATATTCCCAGTACCTGCACTCGCACAGCTGTTGCGAAGGTACATCGTTTCTTACAGCACCATCTATGTCACGGCGAACGTCAACAAACCAAAGATGGCAAGTATAAGAATAGCCCAGGATTACTACCACAGCACATACGAGATGGGCAGTACAGGTCTACGTGTTCCGCACCTTCAGAAACGCAGCGGTCACCGAAGCACACGGTTCTGTTTCAATCGGCAATTGGTCGGCATGAATTTGTCGGTGGGTATAATGCTCCCACCGAAAGTGAGCCTTGTACCTGAATAATCACGGTCGTTCGCGACAACTGAATACTCGTGCAAGCTTCATATTAAAGTAAACTTGAAAGTCCGGATGCATGCGAGCAGAATATCGTACAGGAGTTGATTATTTGTAGGTCTTGAGCGAGGTAGTTGTTTCATGTTTCCCTGAAAGTACAAATTGCACGTGGCTAGGCCGCGCGGCAGCACATGGTACACAGTTGCTAGCGTGCGCGTGCTTCAGCGCGATACTTGCTTCTCACGCAAGCATCATTATGCGATTGCGGGTGTTGGTACATAGCTTGGGCACGCTTAGGGACTATTCTCTCAAATGGCGTCCAATTATTCGTACACGCAGTGGTCGACTTCCGAAACTTTGCAGCCTAACAGCTCGGGACCTTGTAGTGGCGGACAGTAACTTTATATCTCAACTAGTTATAAATAGGAGAGCTGCTGCTCTGGATGTCTCCAGGCCATCAATGCAAGAAGATTGAAAGAGTACAAGGCACCTCGATACGGGACCTTGCAGATACCGTAGTAACGCCCACCAATCGCAAGCCGGGTATGCTCCGTAATCAGTACTAACATACCGTCTTGTCAATTAGTTCTCAAATCGAAGCTTGAAGAGATTTTTGGTCGCTCAGGGTACGTGACCTGTATCGAGACGCGTCCGGCCAATTGCATTGGCCCAAATCATGCATAGCGGATGAAACCTGCCGGAATTTGGCTACATCTGCACAGCAAACCCCGTACGGATTGCATCTACACCGAGACAAACCACAGTTTTTCATAGCCATCTCGAGGTAGGTTGACATTCCTGGAAGACAGCGCTCTACTTGTACTTCGCGGTGCTGGCCTTGAAATCCTAAACAAGCAGGTCGGTGGCAGGTCCCTAATCACTTTGGCACCTGATCGTGTGCGTTTATAGTGTAACGTGCAGAGGCTTGACCATATTTTACAATGCAAGCACTTCAAAAAGCTTCTCGCGCTGTGTCGCGCCTGCCACCAGCATATCAAGTGCGTAATATGTCGGGTCACGGCTCAATAGAAGACAACACCAAATGGATGTCATTTTGGATGTATACTACGATCGTTGCAATGCCAGTAGTTACAGCTTTTGGATATTACGCGTTCGCAACCGGTCATCACGACCATCATGAACAACCCAAGTATCCATACCTGAAGAAACGTGACAGGAAGTTTCCTTGGGGAAGCAACTGCGACCTCCTTGACTTTAACTGCGGCACTGGAAGTCATTGATAACTACAGCAGATAATTCTTGTAAGCTTCCCTTGTCTGTTTTCATCATGTTCCATTGCATCAGGTTCACACGATCCATTTCTGTCAGAGCACTTGTTTCAAACAGTTGCAGCTAGAATTTTATCGACGGCGAAGAGAGCTGTTTTTTGCATGCAGAAGCTTTTGCAAGAACTGGTCATGGAGCAACTACATCTTGTAGTGACAGCACATGGAGATGTGGAGGTTGGGCTGCACTGAATAGCTTATTAGTGTGCTACAGCTTCTCACTGGCAAGTTTTTCACTTGCCTGACACATTTTTGAACACATGTGCATTCAGTGAAATCAGCTAGCTCAAGCACCAATGTAATGAAAAGGAATACACACAGAATGCAGAGTGGACGTACCGTAATTCGAACTATGGTTCTTCAAAACGTCATCCACATACCAATTAGCAGTTTTTGGGCGACAAGTGTACTCGAGTAAGCAGTGAAGTCTAACAACAAGGCTTGCACATTCGCTCACTTTGGACTGAGTGAAATTTGTTGAAAGGAGAGCTTAATTCATGCTGAATAAAACCCTCTACATTGACATTTAGAAAGTGGCAGCAGTCACCTAGTGTTCGGAGAAAAGACGACAAATGCGCTCGTACAATGACGCACTTTTTAGCTCAGTATGGCCTCTTTCGGCGTAGGCAATTCATGAGTCGTCGCCACCAACTGAAATAGTCGAAAAAAGTTACTACATGGCGGCCCCATCGTTCTTGAAAGCACCGATGTTCCCAGAGAGTCCCCAACGTTAATAGTTTGCCATCTTATTCCTACTGTAGAAGATAAAGTGTCGATTAAGAACGGAAAGAAAGTTATTCGTTTCAAGAGAGAGCACCTTCTGCACAAAGTACCTACAGCGTATTCGAGTGGCGTACGAACCATCTTTCATAAAAATGCAATGTGCAGTGCCATCCAACTACCCCCAAGATCATGATATTTTCATACTGCAAGCAGGAAACGTCCGGATAATTTGCAGATTAGAAAGGAACGGCACGTAAGCTAGAGGCACTTGCCCAACACAATGAAAGAAATCGAATACTTGAGCTTTATTGAAATTGAACAGTTTTAGTTCAATAGTCATCGTTTTAACAGTAATGATAAAATCAGCAAGCTTCCGGTTGACGGTGACGAGCATGAGCTGACGAGGGCCTATTTCAAGTGCATTGAATGCAAAATCCTTAGGCTAGGATATCTCAATCACCATATAAAACAATGCTCATGCCGTATCACAGCGCAATTTAAGCTGTACTCGGACAAACGCAATTTCAGATGGGCTGAAGCGCATTTTCGGGATGGCGGACACTATTACAAACGCTTTCAATGAAGTAAGATGATAAAAGCTGATTAATGAATCCTGTTGTCGATTGCGGCGAATTATGATAAGCAGGCACGTCTATCGTCGCGACGATGCAAATTTGCGTCAAAAATGTTCACAACCAAATCAGGATCGTCAAAAAATGTCCTACCCTTCTCGCCATCCCTGTGTGTCTACAGGGGACCTCGCAAGCACGCTGACGAAACTCTTCTTTCAATGAGACCTCAAAGACCCGGAATACGATAGAAATAGAGCTAATGGAAAGCACGGAATCTTAACAGGGTCTCTAGTTGTGGTGCAAGCGATTGCTGCGTGTGCTGATCCCTCATTCATGTCCGCACAGCGCAGTAGCAACACGGTTACTGTGCGGGATACTGATGCTAAGCATGGTCATTTATCCATGAGCTCTAAAGCTGAAGTGAGTTAAAATTGATATCGAGTTATTGTATCTGAGATCAAAAGTATGGCTATCACTTCAGACGTTGCTGGGCAGCTGTTGACAAAACAGTATAGAAAGGAGAGAATACTTGGGAGTCCCGACCCAATTAATCCACACAAGACGTTAGGCTCGGTGAGATATACACATACGTTTCTCTCTGTATTAAGTTACACGCCTTATAATTCAATCACGAAGCAGTTAGTCGATGCAGTGCTTTGATCAAACAACACAGTCCCAAATACGTGCTGGAGCACACAAAGAGTTGAGCAAGGACTTCAACATGCCAGAGTGGTCACGAGCTACTTGCGAGTTCAGGTACGAATGTGGTAATGCACTTGGATGAGGTAGGAAGAATTGACGTTCTTTACATTGAAAATTGAACCATGCAACTACACAGAATCAAGAGTCAAGCACCCAGCCCTAGAGATTACCTTCGAAAAGGTGATGGAGTTCTACATGCAATAAAGGGAGACAAATACTCAAGGAAGCCCACTCCACCCAATGCTGGGTCAACTCGGAAAAGAGATAATCCTCCCAACACCGCATTTCGGCGGTTTTATGAACGCGGTGACTTACCAATTGCAGTAGAGCATCGTGGAACCAAGAACGTAATCAGCTGGAAAGTGGAAATCGAACGATTGGACTACCACCATTATCTGCCAATATTTTTTGACGGCGTTCGAGAAGTAGAAGAACCATATCGCTTTTTAGCCACGAAAGGTGTCGAAGATTTGCTGAAAGTGTGCAGTTCTGCTCCAGTACTATTGGAAATTCTCAATGGGAGTGCTAGGACACTCGCAAATGCCTCTGCAGGTTGGAGGATCAAAAATTCTCCCCGTTATTCCTCAACTTATAATCCCTATAAAGACGGCACTCAACACACGAGACCACTCCGTCATGTGTGTTACACTGCGACTCCTTCAGAAACTAGTACTTAGTGCGGATCTGATTGGTGAAGCCCTGGTTCCGTATTACAGACAGATTCTACCCGTGTTCAACATATATAAACAGTTGAATAAAAACCTGGGGGATGGGATAGACTATTCTCAAAAAGACTACGATTGTCTCGGAGAGTTGGTCTTGGACACTCTTGCACTATTTGAACAAAGGGGCGGAGAGGACGCGTTTATCAACATCAAGTATATGATTCCTACCTATGAATCGGCGATAAACTACGTGTAAAGCATATGAAAGGTGAAACAAGACTGCATTATCAATGGATTTGATGTTTAAAACTTTATCTGTCGACTTCTCGAGTATTCCATAAGCTGTCAAGTGCACATGTCAGGTACATCTGTGTAACCTAGCCCTATGCTTCTGCCTACTCTGAGTACTTTGGATTGACCCAAACAGCAAACTTTGGCCCCGAGCTAACCAAGTTCCATCTAAAAGGACTATCACTTGCAACATCCTGATTTGGAGAGTAGTCACCGTGTCCAATCTTCATTGCCAGCTTATCATCAATAGTAGCAGCATAGCAATCTGCAGTGGCTCTGCGGATGACTACTTTTGACCTTGAATTGATGCCACAATTCTTTCTAACTTGAATCAGCTCTTGAATACTTGTTCCCAGTTGCCCATGCTGCTGCCAGTAGTGGTCATAGAATATGCATGGTGTGCCGGGATGTGTTAAGATGTAGGCATAGCCCTCATGTAAATGGTTCCAAGGAAATGGCCAATGATTCAGAGTCGAACCCTGCATTTATTCAAGTTGAACTTAAAATATGCGTCTGGAGAATTCAATTAATAGCATAAGTGCTACCTGGCCTACGCACCGTATCATGGTTCTCAATAAATGTAATTGCCCGTGAAGGCCACATTCCAATGAGCCCCGGTGGTCTGCCCTGTGCATCTACAAGGCGCCAGTACTCACTCTTACTGCACGCCTCCTGCACAACTGCTGTGAGAATAAGAAACATTGTTCAACTCAAAGTTAATCCCTTGGCAATGAGCTTACCTGAAGGATTCCCTTTGTTGTGAAGTCAAACGCAGCACAAGTCCCACCAGTGCCATCGATCCAATCTACAGTCCGCTGTCTGTGAGCATCTTGATTATAATTCAAAACACAGTCAGCGTAAGAGCAGGTGTCCCAAAATTCTCCAAAAGCCAACTCTGGGACAGTCGCATCCACATACATCTTGGCAAACCTTCCATCATATCCCTTCACAAAGTCAAAGCGCCACCCAGCAAAGCCTACACTCCTGAGGTGATTCAGCCACTCCTTGATATCCTCTTGCACTTTTTCGTTTGTATGGTCAATGTTAGGAGCTGCAGTATAATCTTCACCAGTCTTGTGATGGCCACGACCACCAAACTCAGGGTTGTTGTGACAGATAGTAGTTTCGTCCCATGCTAGACGGCCACCATACTGGTTCCAGCGCCCTTGAGAATCCTACACAGATTCATCTAAGCTGTATAGCATTACATTTCGAAGCAGAGTAGGTTTACTGGTCAACATGAACTAAAGTTGAGTAGTTGCAGCAACCAGTACACACTCATATTGTAACTGTCAATTCCTTAAAATTCACTGTGCACATTTACGAGAAGAATCTGTCAATGAAGATATGTACCGTATTCATGGGTGCTCTTCCGAGCAATTCAACAACTGCATAATCCATGTGAGGATTGGAAATTTGCTTGAGTAGATTATAAGTATTAAGACCTGAGAACAGAGAGACTTAGAAGAAGCGACCTGTTTTACAATAAAAAAGCCAGAACACATATGCCTCGGTAAGCAAGATTCTGAGAATATGCTGCAGAACATGAGTGAAGGATACTCATAACGAACAAATAATCATAAAAGTTTGATATACCTTGATGCCAGTGTGAAAATCTCATCTGGGACACCGGATATCGTGGATGTGATGAAAACAAAACACCTTTGCAACATGAATGCCGACAATTTTGTATAAAATAAGTTTTCAACGGATCATACCTGCTTATGAGCACACCGGTGGTTGATGACAATATCAGCAACAACCTTGATGTTATGACTATTAAAGACTGATATGCACTCCCTGAGCTCTGCCTCAGATCCATATGAGGAATTTAAAAGATAGAGATCCCGGGGAAGGTACCCTTGTGGAGACACAGAATCAGAAGGAGGAGGGAACCAGATAGAGGTGACACCGCTATTTGCAATCTGTGTCGCTTGTGATTCTAACACCTTGTACCAATCCTCCTTACAACTCTCCCAATTGAAACCCTGCAATAGACAACAGATCCCATGATCCAATACAACAATCACATGTTCTTGTGATACCCAATTCACCAATCACTTTGTGACACCATATCAATGTAACATATACTTCATATCTTGCCCAAATGACATACCTTGAAAAAGATTTTCTTCGAAATTTTTGGAAAATGCATGAGACAAGTAGTTTCAGGTACCCTTTTATTGTTCTCTCTATTTTCAATTGTTATTAGGTACAGAAAATTCTACAACACAGTGCAACCTTGATTGTAACCAATCAAGTATTCTTCCAGGTTACATACTATTCACCAGACTTATCTCCACAGTGAATATCGAAAAGCTGCAAGTATAAGATCTGAACCTTCATGCAAGTTGAATAATTCTGGACTGATGTTGGTAGCAAGACGCAAAATACAATATAGTATCCTAGTACCTTGCAAGTTTTTCACTGTTGGGACAACTATGCCTTTATCACAGCCTTCTTCAAAGGGATCAGGCACACAAGTTATCCATACAGAAAAAGTGCATGGGATCTGCACTCCATCATGAGTGTCACGGCCAGAAGGACAACAGACTTGCTCTTGGTGATTCAAAGCAAGCATGATCAAGGAACTTTGGGATGCATTGTGATACCTTCGTGCAAGATTATCACTACAAAAATACTAACTGTTGCAGAAAGCACTTCAAACTTAAAATCATTTAAGAGCTGTCACAAAAAGTAATGTGTTAGAATGGACTTCAATGGTCCTGAAAATGCATGATCTCTGTGAAAAAAGCCATATGCTGTGCAAACTACTTAAATCTACCTGATGCTGCGTATCACAGGTAAGAGAACTTGAAAAAACAGTCAGTAGGTGGTAAATATTAGCTTCACTTGGCTGACGAAGTACCTACATACTGAACCGATTCTACTCGTGAATCATCAAAATATTTCACCACAAAGTATGTACAATGTGGAAGCACCTGTAAAATGATTTCTTTCCCATCACCTGCCGCTGGCCCTGTACTGATGTGCACAGGCGGCTTAGTTGGAATGGCGGTGTCCTCCTCAGGGGGAGGTGCCACATCTACAGACTGCATACCACCAATAATGCGACGTTGAGCGAGCTGTGCTTCCATTGCAGCCATTTTGCGACCCAGGATTGCAGCAGCCTCCATACGCGATTGTAGGGTTGCCTGTCTCAGCTCAGGAGAAGTATCTGCTGGTAGAGCTTCAAGTTGCCTAACCACTTGTACTAGAGTAGCTGCTGACTGTGCCATCTCAGCTGCAGCCAGCTCTAGCTGCTCTGCATCATCCTGCAGAGTCCATAAATAAGAGCTAAGTTAGAAACACTAAGAATCTCACTTGTTGAAAATATCAGCACGATATTTGCAATTACAAACCATACAACATGAACTGGCCACACAGTGTTCTCCCGAAACGATCCCAGTCAGTACTCAGAGGACAGTTGCGTACTTCAGCTGTAGATGATGTGACAGGCCGCAAGCGCTTAACTTCAGCTGCCGCAGCCATACCATAAATAGAAGGCATGTTTGATTGTGAAGAAGACGAGAGAATACGCTCGATCTCTTCTATCATACGCTGCTTGACGTTCTCAGGGACCTAGACACATAAGCCCCAGCTATTGTTCATGGCTGAAACTTATAATGTTCTTGTCAGTCCATCATAAAAATCAAAAACCTCAGAGTTATCCCGTCAAATATACATTTCACATGTCAAGGCTACTCTTGAATTCAATATCTTGGGACGCACTGTTGTTCCATGAGGAGTCTGGACAATGAACTCATCTTGAATGTACCCACTTTGCTCAGACTTGATTGATGCTGAGAGCACTTGCAAGTCCAAAAAGCTGAACACCCCAGTCAAAGCCATAAGAAGGTTTTTCCCTTCTGGTGATCTCACAGACACGACTGTAGAATTCTCTTGGTCAACGCAAGTGACATTGGAAGGAGGTGCCGGTGCATCGCGCTGCACAAATCGCTAGGAATATGTGGATGAGGCAACTAAGGAACCTTCGATGATCTATGAGTCTTCGATGCATTCAATTATAAGTCATGAAGCCCACAATGCCTTTTTTGGAAAAGATGGAGCATACAACGACGGGAAACCGTTGCACACATACACACTAGCAGCAATTGTTTGAACGTGAATAGCCTCAACTATACTTGCCATGGTAGATTTTCGCTCAAATATATTGCTTAGGAATAATAGATCATACCTGAGTTCAGTATAGTCTTATACTTTACCATAGTAGGCGATGTCGGAAAGAGAATTCGCACCACGGCACGTGCTGTTAGTGCGCCATCTGGAACCCCTCTAGGACTAGAAATCAGGCTTCTGAAGCCGCATAAAGAGGAATCCATGCCAAACCGGGCTTGAAGCGCGGCATTGCCGATAGGCCTGCACTCAACATTCAGTGTTTGAACCGCACTCCACCCCGAAATACATACATTGCCCTGAATGAGAACGTTTAAGATAAAGATTGGCCTAGAAAATGCAGCTGTTGAGTTAAAACCCTTGATGATTGCTTCGCACCGGTTTTGTGGAACGGATCTCGTATACGGTTTGTGCCGGAACCAGAGCAGAGGCACGGACTGCAACGATTGTACGCGATTCATGTCTAGTGAACCGCAGAATTTGAAGGCAGTACCATCATTGCGGCAGAAGGCTGCTTATTTTCCCATGCACCTTCCTTACATGTACCTCAGTGGCTTACAACAGGGGTTTAAGGAGCGCTGTACAAGTCTTGGCGTGAACTGGTTCTTAATCTGTTCTGCTCACAAAGCTCGAGTGCAAAAGTGGTCGTTTCCATGTTATTTGCCATACTTGTGCTCTATTTCGAAAGCATGCATGCATATTCCTGAGTGCCCGCTATTACTGTGTTTCTTACGGTTATGGGATGTCCACATGAAGAAGCTTCTTCGCGAGAAGCTTCTTCAGTACTGCCTGCAAACTCATTGAGTCTGTGAACTCCCGCGGGAATGAGACTTGGATCAGATCTGCTCCTTGTCGCTTAAAGAGAAATAGATGAAATGAATGCTGGTGACTAGGCACCTGCGGTTACATGAGGCCTGGGCATGAGCGATTTATTTTACGCTTTGGCACGCTGAATGAACTTAACAATCCACGAAACTGTCTATGCTCAAAGCGTGATGTAGGCCTCAGGTGTAGATGATACTTGTATCGACACGCTACTTTTTAGCCCTGGACCTTCCTTTTATGATACACACATGCATATATATCATATGTTACATGATGGGATAGGCTAGCTAGTTCCCAGGCATGTACTTGGTATTTGCCGTGACTGTTCGTGTTGCACTGAAGTTGATGTTTATAGCACACAGCTCGTCCAGGATACAAGCTAGCATGCTCATAATAGTGGATACTGTATTCGCATAGTTGTTGAAAAAGGTTCGCACGGCAGAGTTTCTCTTCTTGTGAATATGTGTTGCATCGGTGGTTGCTCAGGAATTGTAATTAGTTGACAAGCACGGTAAATTATTGTTATTATTTAATCCTTGTTGATACGAGTGCACCCGAGTGGCACAGGTACTGTACTGTTATGTACGGGTTATGTTATTATTTATGTAGAGCTGTTGCTGCACCACATAAAATGAAGCGACCTTGCGCTGAATAGCATGAAATTTTAACATAGTTCGGTATGTTTTGTTAAACCGAACAATGTCTGTGGATTTGAATCACATTACTCTCCCAGATAGGGTTACTTGTAGTAGGATGGTTATGAACGAACCGAGCCTTCGTATTCGAATAGAACAGACTCGCCCATGATAACAGGTTCACTTCAGCCTTAGCCTGAATCTTGAATACTGAAGCAACTGCTTCATTACGGCCTCTTAACTAGTGCATACAGAGAGACGTGAGTCATACTACCGCCAACTAGTGAGAAGCAATGGCTTTGGTTCCGAAGTAACACTTTTTGTAAACGCCAGAGTGACAGTAGTGTTTCAATTCATGAAGTGAGGCTGCCTCTTCAATAAGAAAACTGTGCTAATTATTGACCGGGTGACCAAACTGGAGACTGCTCACAACTGTGGTGTATAGACTCATGTCTACTAGTGTCCATGGGCAGTGCAGGTGATTTTCAATAGAGAACTTCTGGGAATGCACGCTGTCAAGTATGTAAGTCAGTCAACCAAAATGCATTTTTTCACCACAACATGATACAGACCCCTTCAGAATCCATCCTCGAGACAGCTTTAATTTGGCCCAAAACAGCATGAGAATATTTATCCGGCGAGGATAATGGTTGCCTGTAATTCAAGACATATTGGCCTCATTGTACGTGTATAACGTGCACCAATGCACCCGTGTTTGTGCTGACACAAACATATTCTGTTGTTCTGTCGTCAGTACTCGATGTGGCAATCTTCCAGTACTCTCATATCACCATATGCATTGTATTTACTTGGAAGAAGAGAGAGATTATTCCCCCATGTCAGAGTGGAAATTTGTCATGAGCTACAATCACTGTAAATTTTAAGTGTGTCACAGGGGCTATGACATCACCTTCTTGCTTTCATCATTTTATGTCTTTTTTTGACAGATGTGATTTAGTCAGATTCAGGCACCGAACTCTGGCTCATGAATGAGCTCAGTCCAATTCACCTACAGGTAACAGTAAAATGATATTTGCATTTCTCAAGATGCATGTCCAATACTGTTTGTAAGTGAATCATAATGACATTACAATATTTATGTCACTTTTCCCTGATTCAGGGCATGATCATCTCCTGGCAGGTGAACCTCACAATTGATGCCCTGTGTTCTAACTACCACAATGATAGCCAGCTCGTATAAATTTCATACACTAGATAGCGTGGATACATACACATTCTGTCAAGCAGGGGAGAAGCGCATGTTCTCAAATATCCAACTTTCAGGAGTAAAAAGCTCCCTGCCTCATAATTCCTTTCACCCGGACCATGCCACAAGATGTACCAAGGCATCTATCTACATTAATCTCCACATTGAAACAGACGAGTTTCTTTCAGAAACACAAAAGTAGCTTTCTTTTTGATATCTCTGGAGGGTTGCTACCAGTCCAAACTGGTTGTACATTGATGAGGAAAAAGTGAATGTCACCGCATCTACTAACAAGAAACGGAAATGTACACGTGTACAAGTGCTATATTACCCAAATATGAAACACGGGTACAGTGAATTTACCTCCACATGGTATCAGAAATGAATTTCACTTAAGGGAAAGTGACAAAAGCAGGACATTTATGATCTATACTTGTCACCAGGAACCTTAAGAAGACGAAGTCTCGCCTCTAGACGTGAAAACAAACCCAATATTCAATTGATGTTACAAGTTTGGTGAACAGCTAGAACACCACATCGTGTTGTCTACTAGGGCACGATCATCAAAGTTGTGCGGCTGAAAGATGACAGATCTTCATAATTACACGTGCGAACTCAGTAGTATAAATGTGACGCTTTAATCTTGTCGCTGATTTGAAGCGAATATGGCCAAAAAGCGAAGGACTTGGATGTAAAGCCAAAACAAGGTCATGGTGATAATGAAACCCCCATACCATTCAAACCATTTGGGCATGCCTTGGAACTGCATGGTTCTGACGCAGTCAAAATCTAGGAGCAACGAACTTGCAGCTACAACTGCAGTGAATCCTGAGAATAACAAGCCGGTTGTGCCACCAGAGAGGAAGGACAATGGGACCCCAAACAGCCCCATAACCATGGATGCCAAGTACGCCATCACAATCCCCATGACAGCAGTGCTAATCACGCTGCGCAGTCTATCCGAGACAACAATGACGCCGGTCTGGAATGCTGCAAGCATTGCACCTGCTGTGCCAAATGTGATTAACACAGCACTCTGGACGAGGCCGGGAAACATGGCCTCATACTGAAAAGAAATTGCTCCCAGAGTTGCACCCTTTAGAGCTGCGTAGAGTGGTGCAGACACTGGTGCCCAGTTGGGCTTGAACATTGTTGCAAATGCTGTGATTACGGCAGCAATTCCGGATACCATCGAGGTCTGGGTGATGCTCCCCTTGAAAGCCACAATGGCTGCCTTACTCATTGAAGCAGCTGCAAGCTGAACTGAAAACTGGTGCCACACATAACCAGCACTGCATGCTGCAATCTGCACCACCACATACCTTCGTGTGCAGTTCCAAATTCAGTATACCACAAGTAAGTAAACAGAACTGCAGTGGCTCCTGCTTGTGGTGTAGCAGTTTGCTCTGAACTGGATGCCTCAGCCCAGTCTCATGAGACTACTGAACTATCTTAACACTCGATGCTGCACAGACCAGCTGTTTGCACTTCGTGCAGTCTAACTTGTAGTTTAGCCTTCTTGAAGATTGCTAGACTTCTGAAGTTGTGAATTCCAGAATGAAATACCATCTCTGTGGATTCAGCATCATCTGACACGAGCTCAAGAGTGCGAACCATTAAGAGAAGGGCTGTCTTTCCTACAGCCCCATCCATAGTCATGCCCCTCTGCCGTGTCTCCCTTCCCCAACCATCATCCACATTTCTGTTTGAATATTGCCCGAACCTAACTGCCGGATTGCTGGTCTGGCTTTCAGTGAGTAGCCCATATTGTACAGTTGATCTGCAGTTTGCGCATATTACCAATATTAAGAAGGTTTTGGACATCAAATAGTATCAAGGTGGAAAACACAGATATGGACCCTGAAGAAATAACAGGATACAAATTGTGGGTAGAAGTCTTTTGAATGCTTTGCAAAGAGCTGCCATAGCCGGGTTGATACATGTGCGCATGTCATATAGCTGGAGAATGTAGGAACCAAGGAGTTGATTATTCGCACCTAGATGGCTTATTGGGTGACCCTTGATAAGCTTGGAACACATGAAAATATGCCTTCAAACATCCTGGAACAGTGCATGTATAGAGTAACGTTGCCTCGATGATTCTTAGATACTAGAGACATCGTTGAGTACCAAGTCACTTGCGCCACACATGAGACAACAACTACGAAAGGAAATACGAACTGGATCAAACGCTGCCTTGTGCCATTTTTAATAATATGGTCAACATTATCTACCAATAGAGCAAATATAACAAGTCGATGCTTGTGGACATCCAGTATATATTGTACGAAATCAACACACGCGATGAAAACGGCACAGGAAGCTCGCACCTGGCTGTGGTAACTTTGAACGTTCAAGAGATTTTGAAAGAAGGCATCTACACTTTCCAGCCTGCGATGTAAAGATCATCATGAGAGATGCAGCTTACACAACGGTCGAAGAGAGGCGTTGCCAAAGAATCATGCAATGCTGCTACTGCACCATAACAGGTAGTGAATGTTGGTGCACGCCTTTCGAATTGAAAATTTTCCGATTCTCACCTCATCTGCGTTGGCTATTTTATTTTGAAATGCCGATAATTTAGTACACCCATCAGACGGTGTAACGGCCACATGTGCGTCGTTGTCATGCATGAACCTGCACTCTCACTCACGGGAACCTTTCTCGTCTTGCTCATCTGTCAGGTTATAGTAGGAACGTGACCAATCTCAATACATGGGAGTATTTTATGGATAGTGTCTTTCCATAAACCCGAAATTATTTGAATGCTGACGGTTTGTCGTCAAACCAGTGAGTGTTTGCGGTTTGCACAGGGTACCACGGTGCTGTTGACACTACAATCAGCCAGTTGATGATACCAGTGAGATCATCAACACAAGCTATCGGAATGGTAGTCAGTGTATTTGAGTGCAGAGAGAAGGAACCCGTGCGTTGTACCAGTATCGGGGTCAGTGGAAGAGGTCCCGACACAGCGTAAGTTAGACGGCGCTCTGGCAAACAATAACTCGCTTTCACCCGTAGCACTGAACGAGGTTTCTCCAGGTAAGATTGAGTTTTCCATTCAAACACAACGAACAAACCTTGATCGCAAATGTTCTTCAGAAAGACTGTCTTGAGTATCTGGACATAGTTTTCACATTATGTACAAGATGTTGCCTCGACACAACATGGCAAGGAGGGTGTATGTGAGTACATGCCCCTCAAGTGCAGTAACATACACTCAAAAGCGCATGGCTACTACTTGCTAACATGAGCACTGAGGCAAGTTGCTTGATTGTTCGTACCACTTAGCACATATATGACTGGCATTTCAATATTAAAGAGGGCAAGTATAATCTTAGTAAGTTATTGTCTAGTGCCAGCATTTGCAAGGCAACAAAAGTGGACTTGGGTAATGTAATCAGTCTCCCTGACAAAAAGAAGCACAGGAGCACTGTCAAAGCACGGACAGTTGAAACATACGAGAAGAGGGACTGTCATCACTACAATTTTATCTGACTTGACTGTCCTGCTCGCATAAACGTAACTGGATACTCAAAATGGTGGTCAAAGATAAAGGAATAGTGTCACGTACATCTCACCTTGTCTTCTTTTTGAAGCGTGCTAGAAAGCCTTACTTCATGATGTCTTATATCACTTGAAAGGCACTATCCAGCTTTTTCATATTGTACATGACAACACAAGTTTCTCATATGCCTGAGCAACTGGCTCACTACCTGTCGCAACCCACTTGCCATTAGCATCTGAGTAAGTAATGATGCTCTTGCATGTAAAATTTGAAAGTGTGTTTTTCCGGTGGATGATGGTAATAAAAATGTTTCGTATCAGAGGAAGGTCTCCTAGATGACACGTGAGTAGGCAAACAGTGCCTTTTTACTACCATGCCCCACAGCGTCGTGACAGCATTTAAACAATTCAAAACTCGACTTGTTCCACTGCCCCAACTTATATTCCGCCCCTGTTGCTATTCAGTATCAACAGGTCATGCATTCACCTTGTTCCTGGATTCCTGCTAACTCTCACCAGGAAACAATGTTAAGCGATAGAGGAGATATCACAATCATGCACATTGTCTTCTCAGGGTGTATTGGCCCCGCAATAACTGATTGAATCACAGTACGAGGAGAATCAACAAAAACATCTCTCACGCGGGTGTGAAATGAAAGGGGCAGGTGGCCACCAATCCATTGAATCAGAAGCCAGCTCTGCACAACATGATGCATCCACATTGCTATTTCTGTTTTCTTGAGGCGATCATGCATGCCAGGATAAGTCACTGGGATGTCCTGGATTGGAGTAGCTAACAAGACTTCAAGAATGTTGATGAAATGAGAAGCCTCCACAAACTTCCAACAGATGTTTACTGGACTGAACTACATCTGGAAAAGGAAAAACAAGATGCATCTTCAAGCAATCTACTCAGGATCTGTACTACTGGCGAGCCTTTGCCGCTTGTTTGCACTGCGTGTGTAAGCGCGCATCACCCACTCATCTTCTGCATGGTCATCTGCAAGAGTACCCAAGCGGATTTTATATGGTTGTAGCTCAAACCGAGGACCAAGCTCCACTAATTCCAAACTCTTGGGTCCTTCTGGCATAGTATATGTATGATGCCTGTACACAGGAACTGGAATCGTCATGTACATCCATTCCTATGCTACAGAAACTCATTGCCTTGACATACATGCTAACGTTGATTCACTATGGAATGATTAGCTAGTACATTGGAGTACGAAAATGTATGCAGTCAAAATGCCAAGAAAAGCTATACCTGAACGAAATGTAGTCATTCTTGTTGACGAAGGTAACCAAGCGTTTACTCGTTGGCTTTGGAACTGGAAAAAGAGCCTGCAAAATAGTCTTGAATCTCCTCCCAAGATCCGTGGACATATTCTCAAATATGAGGTTCGGAGCAACCTCAGATATAGTTCCAATCTCTTGCTTACTCCCAATATCGTGTCTCAAAACACAGTGATGGATACCGAAGTATGCGGTTGGTCCGAACGGAAGATGGCACACTGCCATACCATCTGGCTGGCCCCTGAATCGCCATGAAGGTGTTAAGAATGAACAACTTGAAAATTTTGCGTACAGATTTGTAAAACATATTCATACCTGTGCTCGTGTACAACTACTATGTCCGTTATGCCAGAATTCCGACAACTTTCAACCATGTTAGCCAAAACTGTCGCGCCTCTGTTCTGAGACTTAGCTCCAGGAATCAACAATGCTACTTCTTTTGCAAATTGAGTGAGCTTACTGCTGGGGTCACGGCTTGTTGTCACCAAAATCTGCAGTTCAGCTTGTCACGATACAGCAACGAGAGAGAAATACAGACATCCTCGAAAGACAAGTAAATTGACGAGCTAAACCTGGGGATCTTGTACTCCTAACTGCGCATATTCATCGTCCATGTGGGACCTTGGGACAGCTGTGCTGTCGTCTTCTAGGTCCAGCGTTTTTTTCAGCTGCATACTCTCACGACGAAGTTCACTTGGAAGAGGTTTTCCCTCCTGAAGAGCTGCTCGCACAGCGCACTTCTTCTCATACTCCTCTCTTGCTTTTCCTTCGAGACTCTTTCTGTACAAGTATTCCTTTCGAAGGCGCGCGGCACGACGGTTCATGTCGGCGCTGTGCACTACAGACAGAAAGACACTGAGATATTGGGTTTCTCTTTCTTGTAATTCAGTGTGGAATTGTATGAATTGTAACGAAAACTCTTGTTCGGCTGTCTCAGAACCCAGGAGCTTGACGATTGGTGTCAATTAAGTTAAAAGTTTTGAAATATAACCCTTCAGGTACTTTGAACGAGTACACTTTTTAAGATGGTATAGATAACGGAGAAACCGGGCAACAGCAACTTTCTCTTATTGCTCTGTTTGTTTCAAATAGTTTCGATTGTGCCTTTCAGTCTACGCTGGCTAATCTGGACCTCGTTAATCCGGTTCTCTACTTAATCCGATCCAAAGCTACCTCGACGAGATGCAAAGACCCAGGACCACGATTCTACAGACCACGCGAGCAGAAGGGAGAAAAGCTACGATGGCTTCTAATTGACACGCGTTATAATTGACACACACTCCAGTTCTCCGAGTGGCTGCAAGTGGCTGGAAAGTTTCGAAGATCTTCAAGCCCCCTAAGTTCTGCACTGCTGGTATTCACGTTGTTGCCGCTATACCAATTCAATTGCTTCCTGATGGATAAAAGAATTGTGTAGCGACATTCTATATTCCCCAAGACGACGATGTCACCCGAAGCCACTGTACTTTCACGCGGGATCCCGCACATGGTCCCTAAGTTCCCAGCTTGAACCATATCAAGTCGCCGTTTCATGTGCATAAAGATAAATTATACATCCGGTCCTTTAGTTCATTCGGCACCAAGCTTTACGTGCCAAAGTGTCAGACTAGAATGCGACCATAATCTCGACGTAGCGAGGGAATTAGACCTTTCAAAACTGCCACTAGCGCACAGGATTTCGTCCATGGCGATTATTTCTCGGATTCTAGCTGTAAGTTCCATTCAGTTGACATGTAGTTAACACCTGTTCTATATCGCTTACAGCTCGCCTGTTTGAATGTCTTGTTTTAGAGCTATGGCTTCGATTCTAACTAACGTGTCTACTAAGTCTGGTTTTAAGTCTGGTACCATACATATTCTGCAACATTTCCTCAGCGCCAACATTTGTAAATCTAGCCTTCGCTAGACAAGAGATAATGTAGAAAATATGAATGAGAACTGTCTCAGGTTGCTGGCTGTGTTTGTTTCTGCACATAAAGCTTGAAATAAGACCTTACCAACGCTTCTCCAAAGGTTAGCGGCACACTTGCTACCAACATTCTTTACTTGAGCAAATGGAAACTTTGCTGAACAGCTAGGTCCCGCAGCAACGAACTCTTCCATTACCCAAGGAACATAAGTGTTGGCGTGCCTTTCCACTATCACATAAGATGCCCAAGTGCAAGTATGTTAAGATGAATGGGGCATTTGACGTGAGTGAACCAGCCATCAGCTTCACAAATATAAAAAAGTAAAAAATATGCGAATACTTGAGAAACCAATTATATTTTGAATCGCAGGATTAACATCTGCTTGAGGAATCACAGGTGCTTTAATAACTCCTCATGTACACATTTCAGCCGTTTCTTACATTGACTTTGATATCGTTGCACATTTTTTGAAAATACCTTCAGTACTGACAGGCTTGACTGTTCTACGCCTGTTCCAGAACTCTTTGATCGAAGCACTTGATATACTTGAAACGCACACACGTCTTCCTAAGAGTACATACTGTAAAAACATTCCACTGGCTTTTCTATCACGCAAAGCATTTATTTCGCAACATCACAATCGTCGCTCCATCCGTGGATATTGTTCAGCTCCACACGCAACCAGCAAGTTACTGATATATCCACGAAGCTCTAAAGATATCGAATGTTCTCTTCACCAAGAGGACACTCCCTTTCCTGGGCCACGCAAACGTCTTGCCAGAGACATATCCTTTGGCATAATTGTTACTCGTTTCGCATGTATGGCACACAAGTTGCTGTCCTCAAATAAATGGACCTACATGGCATTTTATGTAACAATGAACAACAACAAGGGTATCCAAGGGGAAGAAAAGCTTTACCAGCATGTCTTCCGATGATTCTTGCAACGCCATAAGTGCTTCCGCTGTCCAACGATACGGTCCAGGTGTGTACTCGTGACACAATTCACGAACGAGCCTTTGAAATGGTAACATTTTGATCAGAAGGTTGCCGGTGCGCTGTAAGTCTCTTATTTCTTGCAACGCCCTTACTCCAGGTTTGCAGCGTCGTTTCTTTGGTACATCATTCTTTGGCGGGTCTCTTCTAGAAAGGTCTTTCGTGGGAGTAGACCTAAGAGATTTTCTCTTAGGAGTGGATT
The DNA here is from genome assembly GCA_032356285.1 of Smithsoniella earleae. Lineage (NCBI taxonomy): Eukaryota > Viridiplantae > Chlorophyta > Ulvophyceae > Smithsoniella > Smithsoniella earleae. The sequence continues at coordinate 2,719 of JAULKQ010011877.1, read as the reverse complement.
TTCTGGTTTCTTCAACCTCTTTGTGCCGACTCTTTCGAAGAGTAGACCCACCACCACTCTTGGATGGTCTGCTTTTTACTCTAGCCATACCTAGTCAGCAATGGTGCTGTAGCTGGATGCAACAGTAACGTCTACGCCGTAAAAATATATTTCAAATTTTCAACATTTCGAGCCATCCATTCAGTGCGAATTCAAACCGTAACACGTAAGGAACTATGTGTCTCGCAAGCTTGAATCTCTCGTGAATAGTACTCCCAAACAATCGTGCTCTTACTCAATGTTCAGGATGTTGTTGCAAGTAATTACCATGTATCAAGGATCATCTGTACGTTCGGTATGCGCGTAAACTACATGTTTTCATTGGCAGTGCAACGCGCCGAACATTCTTCGAAAGTTGGTAAATCGCCTTGCCTGACTATTTCAGTCTTAAATTACTACTACTTAACTGAGCCTGATGAAAGTGGTCCATTTATGTTGTGGCTCTCTCGCACTTGCAAAACATGACCAAAGTTGCCACATAAACTGAGACCATTTTACAAGTGTCTCGGTTACAACAATGGGCCTTTCATTTACGAAAGAAGCCCAGGTAAATGATAAACATACTCTTTTACGTGGCGTCAACACAAGCAAGAGTCATGTTGAGGAGTTTGGATCATCAGTTACTGGTACAGTCAGTCCAGTATCCCCTGAGCCGGTTTCCCTAGAGGATATTTCGAACGAGTACAAGAAAGGAACGGCACTGCGAGTTCTGTCGAAGGTATATTCAGCTCTGCGACCTTTTCTTCTATGTAAATGTTCACTAATGTTGGGTGCATGAAGAACTCCTGTAACTTGCTGGAATATGATTCGACGATCCACCATCACTATCCACCACTTTCCCCTGTCCTCAAATCAAGCGTCTTTAACCTCTGGCGGTGTAGGCATATATGGCTGGAGCAATTGGCTTTCTTGCTGGCCCTATTGCGAACAGAGGGCCAATTTGGAACTCGTCCATTGTGACTGGGATGAACGGTTTTGCCGTAGTTGCGTTTTATGACGTTGTCAGGGAAGCATTAACTTCACTGACCCTCTCAGATACTCCATTGATCAGCTTTTTATCAGGTTCACTGACAGGTACGCTATGAGTTGGGCTGTCTAGATGACATATGTTTCACAAATCATACGAGCGAACAGCTTTACTGCTGAACGTTAGTACCGTTGTTCCTTCCACAGGGTATATATGGAATGGGATCGTACATCAAACAAAAGCACAAGCAGCAGCCGGTGCCTTAGTGCTTGGATGCCTAGCAGCTTCATCGCACATTATCATCCCAGAATTTGATGCTTACAAGTTTGCATTGTCTGTGATGATAGATGGTGGATTTCTGGAAGATGAAGACGGGAAATTGCAACATGCAGTAGACGCTCCTCCGGTGCTTGTGCCGTACTCACACATGGATGCCAGGAGTGCAGTCTTTAACACTGTATCCATGTTATCACCTTTTCAGAAGATAACAGATGAAGATTTTGCGCGAATACAGGCCAGTGATCCTGTATTAGTCTCTTCTAGAAGGTGTGTGATTCGGAAACCACTGATTCGGAAAACTCGATCAAATTTCATAATCATCATAATAACATTTCATGCTGGAGCAGCGCATATCAAAGGGTTATAACCAACTTGGAGTATTTAACATACTTGCTGTTATAACCACGGTTCCCAGCATGTACTTCACACAAGATGCCATATAAAATAGCTAGAACCATAAATAATGGTGCAGCTGTGTACAGCATCATATGATGCTTGTAGAGTTATTCATTCAGTTGTCATGATCTCTACACCCAAGCCTTGTCCCCTGATGTTCATCATGCGTATTCATCACATCTATGAACATGAAACGTGCCACAGATCAGATGCTTCGCCAGTACGTATCCTTTTTGATGGTAATCTTAATCTTTTCTGGATGTAATACAAGTTTTATATGCTTGCTATCAGAGCGCAAAGGTGGATCAAGCTGAGGGAAAGAATTATCTCGCTTCTTTATTGCAAAGCTTTGTGTGCTAAGTCTGGGGAAAAGTGCTTGTCCCTGGTGTTGCACCCAATAACCTTGCATATAATAGCAACCCAAGAAAGTTACTGTGACGAATCGAGCCTGAACAGGTAGGATTTATTTGCCCTTGCAGGCCTCAGCAGTTCTCCAACACAATAGATATGAAAGTCCCTGACAAGAGGAGCAGGCACCGGCTCCTCGTTCAACTGTACTTGTACTGTGGCAGGGTGTGAGCGAGTATAAGTAGTCTTCGAGGAATGTGCGTGCACCTTCCTCGTGTACCGTGCTTCATTGCACTGTCAAGATGACAAGAAGTATGCTTTTTTAGGTCTAATGTATCAGAAATGTATAGTATGTGAGAGTATTTATGTACATTATTGCAGTGTTACGTTGTTAGTGATTATTGTTATGACTGAAAATTGGATAAATCCAATGGGAGAAACGATCAAAGTTTGCTGATAATCTCATCGAGGTGAGCTACAGTCTTTTCCATAGTTATTTTGGAGCCAAGGCATGCACAGACTTGGATTTTGCATGCGATGGCCCAAGTTTTGCATGTGTCAGAAACAACTGTGGTCAATCGTGGATCTAGCTAATCTGTAGAAGGAAGCTAACATAGCGAAGGTTAAAACTGGCTGAGGGTGTATCACAACTGCCAACTTCAATATGTGTGTAGAGTATCTACCTGTTAT
>JAULKQ010011866.1:0-12079 GCA_032356285.1 Smithsoniella earleae | reverse complement strand
TAGCACAAGTGTAGATGCCGCACGTTTGTGTTCTCCTCGCCCCTTGCTCTTCTGCCTGAACAGGTTTCAACCTTGCTTGAGGATGAGCTCGCTCCATCAACTAACTGTGTCAGGTCTGCCCCTGGCAAATGAACGAGAGGCAGCACTGTGGCGTGCTTGTGCGAGTTTCGAGCAACAACAACATCAAACGAGACATGCCACAATTGCGAAGTTCTGCATCGTGCCGCTTTACAGTGCCAAGACTCGGACATATCTGATTGTGACACTACAGGCGTCTTTGACAAGCTCGGATGGGTCCAGTGCAGTTGGATAGAATGGAGTGTGTTCATGAATGATGAGAAATGACTTGCTTAAGACTTTGTGCGGGAGAGCAATGCAAGAGTGGACTGCATTCCTAGCTACATGATCCCTCCGTCTTAGTTTACTAGTGTGTCAAAAATTGTAACTCGGAAGGTGTACATCATCATTTGGACACGATATTGAGATTCTCTGAGTGCCACATCCGATCATTGGTATTCTCAACCACACATCGCTTGCTCAGGTCGTTGTGGAACGTTGACTTCATAAGTACGAAGAAATCCCTCAGTGACATGTCTTGTTTGATGTTGTTTTTGCTTGTAAAAATCGTACAAGCGCACCACATGACCGCATCTCGTTCGTTTACTGTGATCAGGCCTGACAGAATTCTTTCATGGAACGAAACCTATCGTCAAGTCAGGCTAAAATCTGTTTAGGTAGGGAAACGAGGGGCGAGGAGAACACAAACGTGCGGCGTCTGCACTTGTGCTCGCGCACGAAGCAAGTACTACAACAGTTTTGCGGTCAGCACCCAGTTGGCTGCAAAAAGAGTTTTGATTCCATGTCAGCTGTTGAGCTGGTTTGAAAGACATGGTATTGCAACGCGATGATTCGAGCAAGTCACCATGGATCTAGAATTTCGCTCCATGATAGTGTTCATGCATTGCTAAGGTCTCGGTGCTGGTGCACACGGGGAATGGATACACCAACATTGGACATAGAGTACCTTAAACGAACGGACACGCTATCACACATCATGCTCGCTGATAAAAAACTTTATCTCTAACTTTGGAGCGGCCTCGCGACTGCGGCCATTCCACGACGCGTAGCTCAATTTTTGGTCCAAACTGTTGAATGTTAAATCATGACACCGCGAACCGCTATATTTACGACATAATTGAGGTCAACAATCAATTAAATCCGGTACGGATTTGGCGCTTCTCGATCCCTAACGTGGTATCGTAGTGTGACTGTCGTCGGTTCAAAATCCTGGCGAGTGCCACAGTGCACGCCGGAAGCCTTGCTAGCCAACCCCCAGTGGTTGAAAGTTTGCCAACGCATCCAAACAATGATCTCTTAAAACAGGATCGCATATACTGGAGGGGAAAAAGTTCAAACGTGCACACAGCTTACCGCGGCTGCGGGGGAGCGTTGAATGATTGAGGTCAACAATCGATTGAATCCAGTACGGATTTGGCGCTTTTCGATTGTCAACACAATCGGTCGCGAGGGTTCTTGTCGACTGGTCGGAGTTAGCCCTGGCTATTCATCGGCACTGCGAAAGCTTTTCGAGCCTCGGTTTAACGCAATCTCGTATGATTGCTGTGAACTGCATGCGAGCTTCCACCAGGTATGTGTTCGATGTGACATCGCGAGGCATTTCGTGAGCACTAGCTCCTTCTGACAGGCAACATCGGGCGGGGAAGACATTGAAAATTTTCGTTTCAGGTTGCTTCAAATTATTGTCGCATTTTCCATTCATTGGCAGCTCCTGATGCAGCGCTGGGCGGTATACGAGTTCAACTTACGCTATTGCACTGCAGCTGCATCTAGGTTCAGCAATCAAGCGACCACGCATCTCTCAACCAAAAAGAGCACATACTTAGATGCAGAACATTGGCCTGCGGAAAGCTAACTTATACATTACGCAGTGAAAGGCGAGGAGATCCTTTGAAGTACTGTCAAGTCTTCAAACGCAGCTAAGAGACACGCGTCCGCGAACACATGCAACGAACAGAGGAAAATAGATGCTAGACTGGCTGATATGGTGATGACCTCATCAATCCTGTAAAATACTTTTGCCGGATTTGGTTTAAGTTGATGATTACAGCTTAAAGTCAATTTCGTCACCCCAGTCTCCGCCTCAGATCTGCGCGTAACGCTCCGAAGCAATACTGGAGAAGCATCATTTTGTAGGAGAATGGAAGAATTTTTCAAAAAAACAACCTAACCACTCGCATGCTTGGTCATCCTCTGTGTGACCACGTGCATTGTCGCGCACCAGATCATGAACGGCTTCTCCTGTACTGAAGCTACGCAATAACCTGCTCAGGCCGCTGAGGAAGATGTCACATAGCCATTTTGTATCCTCCCCTCAATTTATCCAAATATAGAGCAGCCGGTTCTTTCCGTTTCTAAGTCAAACAACGCAGACAACTTAACATGAAGTAATTTTCAATGATTGCTAACATTATATGGTCTGCCTGCGCTCACTTGTCAAGTCGTCCTATAATGTATTCATGGGTATTATGTATGTTAAGAATCGCAAAGCGCGAAATCCGTACTGGATTTAATTGATTGTTGACCTCTATTATGTCGTCAATATAGCGGTTCGCGGTGTCATGATTTATCATTCAACAATGTAAAAGCTATGTTTCGGTAGAGAGGTGCATAGAGTTGAATCGTCTCTAAGCAACCGTTCTTAATCACTGTACCAATGACCAGGAGGCTTAAAGTGCCACTCTGAATTCTTGGATTGATTACCGTGTACGTTGTCCATGACATGCCAGGGTCGCTGTGCAGGGGGAGTCTGTCTGTGCTCACATCGCTGATCGATTCGTTCAAAGCTTGCCGCAAGGATATGATGTAACCGCTTTCAGCGAACAAAAAAAGTGTTCAGAATCGAATACTGCGCAATAGAATGTACAGCAGCTTGTTCTTCTTAGCTAGGGTACGATATGTCACATGTGTGGCAATGTGTAATATTCGTTATCCCTATTATATCCATGCGTTGTAAAACAATGTTCCACATAGCCCGCATGGCGATTCTCTCCTGTGTAAACATTGGTTTCCTCATGGGTGGCGCTGCCTGTGCGAAGATGATTTTCAAGCCACATCTCTGACGGTCATAGGTGCAGTTTCGCGAGTCAGCTGATTAACTTCGACACTTGTTTTCCCTGGTAACTGAATGACCCTGCTTAGCTTTCACTTGTGGGTTATTCTCGTGTTCCTACTCTCTATTTAAGGCGTTATTCAAAAATGAAACAATTCCAGGCAATTGAATACTACGTTTCGCATCGGGCCACATCTGGGCGTTTACATGTTCGTGTAGGAGTCCTTCTAGCTAAGTCGGCAAGTCCTTCCCCATAAACCATCCCAAGTACAAGAGAAAGTGCACAAACAAGAGAGAATCGAGCATAAGAAATCCGAACCGCTCATGAATAGAAGCCCGCTTCGAACCAGAAGCAAACACTCGTTGGCCGGGCTCGAACCCCTCTGTACGATGTTGACAACGTAGCAAACACGGTTTGGTTACACAAGGTTGGGAATCGCTTACTTTTCATCGAAATCGCTCAGTGCAATCCTGCACTCCGAAAATACATCTCCGTGGGTCTGGATCAGGTCACCCGCAGTTGGCGCCTGACTTCATACTCTGGGAAACCGAACTTGAACGGAAAATGGATTACTTCCTCCAGCCCGAATTCTTCTGGCGGCAATGGCATGAAAGGCTCCTTCCTGATATTCCCACTGTTTGCTGCTACATGCTTGTTTCACAATCATGTATTCTCTTGCTGTTTCTCCTAGGCGGCTGTAAGCCTTCAAAGAGAGGACAGAATCGGAGTCCTTGTTACCGGAATCATCGATTAAACATGGTAGGAATCAGCTAGGCACATCACCATACTTCCCTGCAGCCTATTCCTTTACACGCCGCCCTGTAGGGCCTCTTGCAGAAATTACAAGCATTTACGGACCTAGAATCAAGTGTTGGTTCTAACACGTAGTGTATGTTCTAGCTTGCGATGCAACCCTTTTGTGTTTCAGCTGAGTCGACAGCAGCACTGTACCTGGTAGGTCCTGTGAGCCTGTGGATGCTACATACCTGAGCGTCGTTTCACAGGTACATCAAAGGACATAGAAACGAATTGGAATTCACATCTCCGAGCGTCATCTTCCGAGCGCTTTTCCAACACTGCGCTCACCCAGACAAACATGTATTGTTATATCTTTTTTCAACAACTCTTACAAGTAGGCAGTTTGCTAGGGTGCAACACGTTAACGTTCTCGTGACGTTTCTTTTTGTTGGGATTGAATGACGAGAGGGATAGAGATGGATAGGTTTGGAAGCATACCTATCCAAGTTGAGATTTGAAACGGCGTTTATAATACACTTGTGTGTTGAAGTCGGGCTAACGTATGTACTCATTGGAAAGTCTCTTTTGGTAGCAACACGGAAGGAGCGGGATTTAGCTTTAAAAAACGTCGTTACGCGAGCGTGTGTATATTCTAGCGGTTATATCCTCGCACGCTACATGGAGTTTTCCAAGGAGTTTTTCATGCTGTGCTGAGCACCACTAGAGATCGTACAAACTCCTGGTAGTGGCTTCGATCACAGGTACTTTGTTTCAACGGTCGTTCCTTGTTTGTCGCTGTAATGATGATCAATGTTGATTAGCGCTGGGGCTATGTACGTAATGAAATGAGAAAACGGGAATTGCCTTCGCGCAAGCGCGGGAAGTCTTACACATCCACTGCGGTTACAGATTGCCCGACCTTGGTCATATTCCCGTTCTAGCTGTATAAATTACACTGAACTTGTGTGGGATCTTCATCGGTAAGTCTCGTAACGTGAACGACAGCACAACACAGTACCAAGGCCTCCTTCCTAGTCAATCCAAACACCAGTACAAGACCATAGAGATGATTCTGCCACTCGCTGTAGCAGCTGGAGTTATGCTCGGAAGGGTGTGTTTTGCTTTTATCGCCATGCTTACATGCCGGCATGTCCTTGTTCGAGTCGCGGGGCGGGGGTCAAGAGTCATGAATTGTCACACACTGTTTTCCGCTTGCACCACTGCCCGAAATTAGTGCATCAAGCATTATTCTCAAGGCAGTTCGTGATATCCTGCATAGCTTTCTGGTTTCCCGCGCATGTCGCCTGCTGTGGTACCGACTGACCACCACCCAGATGTTCCCGGGGCTTCTTGCAGGGCGAGTGAGCATGTTGTCATGTTTTATTATTCAATAATTTACTGTTTTTTAAAAGTCAGAGTGATCTTGTTGTCAAGTCCTTAGTTACCATCTGCGTGACAAGTCCCGCCGGCCCAACAGCATGAACTCTGAATTCTTCTCACTCCATTGTGATACTCGACTCTTTGTCGTTTGATTCGAAATTGTTGCTTAGAACGCATGAGCTTGCAACTTGTCGGCGAAACAGAGCTCTAGTTAGCTTGCTTTGCGTAGTAACTGCGGGGTAACACCGGACTCCGAATGGGCTACGAGGCCTTGGTGATGGTAGCCGGCGGAAGATTTCCTCGTCATCGGCGTAGTTTATCGAGCGTAGATAAAGGATCTCGTTTTCACTACCTCGCGCAGAAGGGACAGATTTTATCGTGCAGGCAACGGCTCTGCCACTGTTCTATGACGAAAGGGCCGAGGGATGTGAAATCCCAGACATGGGCTTTGGTAAGCACGGAGCACCGGAAGCCAACGCAGAGGTACGCAGCAGAGCTCGACATGCTGTTCAGTTACACAGCCCTTGCCGACCTTCCGACAAATCAAAATCCTTCCGTTCAGTGCTGCAAACATTCAGGTTACGTTCGTTCTCACGGACAGTGACAACAATGTCGTAGACAGCTACGCACCAGGTGAAATTTATATGCTTTCCGTGCCACCTTACAATGGAGCAAATACAATGGCATGGGTGCACACTACTGGTGGAACTCTCGAACCAGCAGATGCAACTACTCATGCCAGTGCTGGCGCTTGTCCTACTCTTGCTGCCTACAGCAGCAGCACATCAACTCCTCCAGATTCTCACAACTTCATGTGGACAGCTCCAGCAGCGTCGACTGGCGATGGATGCATAACTGTTTCATCTGCTCAAGCTACCGGTCCATCTGCCGCATATCAGACGGGAAATGTGCGAACTAGATTGACTTGTCAGAGCAACATGTTAATCTGGATTTTTCTTGTTCGAGTTTTGGTCGGATAAGTTACGAATACGAGGCGCTAGTTATGACGTTGCGTTGTGTTTACATTTGGAAAACACATGCCATACTGCAATTCCATTTCCATGCACTGCGAATCCAATTGTCTTCTTTCAACGACACACTTGTGCAGGTAACTGTGTGTGCTGGTGATGCGACCACAGCGGCTGCCCCCACCTCAGTGGCAGATGCACCAAGTACGATCCGCTCAAAATCCCCGAATAACAAGCTGTTGGGCAAATTGCCCGTCGAAATATCCCTTTCCCTTGCATCAAACCATTCATTTGCTTGTAGGTTCGACCACTGCACCTACAGCCACCCCAACTGCTCCTACCTCCACGACAGGTGCAGCAGACGAAGCTGCACCTGAAGCTAGCGCTGCAGTGTGGGCTGTCCCTTCTGTAGCTGTTTTTGCAGCTGCAATCTTAGCATGCTTCGCTGTGTAGAAGGTGATAGGCCAGGCTCTGTGTGTCAGTTGGGAAATAACATATTGATCAAGATATATGACATTTACATTATATATTGTGGGCATGCAACGTGTGTTGAAAGTAAAGTTGAGTTATACAACGTTAATGCAGTAAGCCAGTCAATAAACTATATTCGATTGTAATGCCCTGTGCCGAAGGAAATAAAATCGCGTGCGAATGATAGTACTAATCACGCATTGGCAATATTTGAACATAGAGGTGATAATTCCGGCACGCTTCTCCTTGATCTAATAACATATAGGCTTACGATTCACTTACTCCATGTTTACATTAGTGAATTTCATGTTTACGCCTCACTAAATTGGAAAAGTTTGCATGCCAAAGTGCAGCTCTACAACGTCACAATTGTTCACCTCTGAACCAGTTCCCCCTGCACTAGTATGTAATTACCGTCAAGGCAAAGTTAAGTTCGCATATTCAGACAGTGTACGGATTAAGGGGAGAACACCGCACATTCGAGCAAGAACGGTGTTCGTTTTGGGGATACGGGAATATGTTCCACGATGGATGTTAGATGAACAGAGAAACAGTATCACAGGGGGTATCGTCGAGCTATCCTGGCGCCGACATTATCTCCGGCACTCCGCCCTAGGTCAAGTACCGGGACATGCAGCTTCTTCCAGTTCGCCCAAAAGTCGACTTGAAGGACGTAAGCAAAGCTCGTTCCCTTCATCCTTTCTGAGAAGCCGAGAAAAGCGCGTCAACGCGCGAGGGAGCTGCAGGTTGGCCTTTCCCAGGTGGCAAGTTGACAGAAATTTAAGTTTTTCGTTCAAAATGGAGCTGTGCGGACGTGGTATCCACACCTTCGGCATATCCCAACCCTGTAGACTGACATATTCTGAATGCCCGCATAAGAAGGGCGAATTTAGCTGCAAGACCCCCTGATCAAGCACCCTTATCCCGCCTCAAATTTTAGTCCACGCGCCGGACGAACGCGTCGATATTTTGATTGTCCTGTCCCTTTTTCGTGTGAAGTGCAGCGAAACATTGAAAACATCTTCTCGCTTTTAACTTGAGGCACATCAATGAACCAATTTAACAGCCTGTGTGAAACAGTTCATACACAAATGTACGGATGTTTTAGAACAGATTCCCGGACGAGGCTTTGCGCGTCTACTGATCACCATATCCGAGTGCCCCTGCCTCATTTGCGCTCTAAACGCCGAAGTGATTTTATCTGGCATACGTGTCTCGAAAAACCATTTTTTTGGTTGTGGTCAGACCAAAATTCGTTCACTTTGCCCTGTCCCAGGCGCAGCCATGCCGAAGGTGTGGAGACTGTGTCGTATTTTTGTTCTGACGCACATCCCGTCTTGCGATGAGGCAAAGTGTATAGTAGGAGCTCGTTGTCGTGCAGGTTTTAATTTTGAAAACGTGGATTTTTGCGGGGGTGCGTGCTCACCGCAGCTGCCAAGTCAATTTTCTCAGTCGCATGAGAAATAGGCCGAGTCAATAATCCCCCACTTGTTGGCTGTCCACTTTCAAGCGTCAGAATGGCGTGCATACACGCCGGACCAAGCACAAGCGCAAGCAGTCGTGCCTCCGTTTGAAAGTTGAAGTCAGCGCGTGTAGATGTTTAATGGCCTGGTTCGCTTGTTTAACAATTAATCGGGCCCATTTTGTAGTATGATAAAATTAACTACTATAACACTGTAGGTACACTCCAGTCTGCGCTACATGATCAGCAGTAATCTCATCCTGTTCAAGCATGCTGATACTCGCTCTTATCAAATTCCGTTTCCGCTGACTCCTACGCTCCAAACTATTAGTGGAAACATCAACTCTATCATCTTGAGTACACTCGTCAATTGCTTGCGCTTGGTACTTTTTTTGGATGGGCTGGAAGTCGTCGCGTGTCTTGTGGAAGCCCCGCTAGCCCCTCTTATTTCTGGTAGCCCAGGAGGTACCTTCCCTGTCTCATTACGGCTAGATATCTTGAGGAGATTTATTCGCTAGCCGAGTGGTCCTTTTCTCTTTATTGGCTTGCTCCCGCCTTCAACCTGACCCACTCCTACTTGATGCCCTCACAGTATCATCCAGGGTGCTTGAGCTACTAATTATGCCATAATTCGATTTCAAAGGTCAGTATTGGCTTGGAAGGTCATACGGTGTTCTCCTGCACCTAGGGGTGAGCCCCAGTATCGACACGCCAGTAAAAGTGCACTGGCACGATGAATATCTTTATGCAAACCCTCGTAACCCATGTTGAATATTGACTTTATGATGAACTTATGACATTTGATCAAAACCCGTTAAGCTTAATATGGTCCGCGCAGCGACACAATGGTTTGAAGCATCACTTGTTTGACTGAATAAAACGAATATCTGAGCTAGCAACATGTTACAATTTAATATGGAAAAGTAAGATTGAAAGAGTTCCCGTTGATGTATACGACCATCTTTGCGAGATCTGTGACAGACTTTCTGTTGGGTTTGTCCAGTACATACCCCATCCATTAGTGTAACAGCTCGAGTACGGCAGTTTCGTGCTCTCCGGCAGAAGTACTGAAGCCTTCGTTTTTCACTCCAGGACTCAACGCAATCGGATTATTCTAGGAGTACTCTTTAACTCGTTGAATCAACCTCCTTGCTGTCTAGATGCGTGTAAGTCTTGCCGTACACGGTGCCTCGGGTGCAGAAAAGCTTCCTAAATATACTTGAAATCCAACTACATCTTTTGCCTCGGAACTACACGTGTACGTTTCTGTTACTTGATCTGTATACTTGAAGCTGGTACTAGATAACACACAATAACGCAAGCAAGCGAACGTTAAATCGCCAAAGTGGTGCCATTCCCTCATTAGCTCAGTTGTTGGATTGCTGCTCGACATGTGATCATAGAATTGACTGTTTACTTAGTATCTATATAAACTTCTGGGTAATGTGCTTGCTTAAAGCGATTAAATTTTATTGTTGGTGCATGAACAGCCTGAAAACAACACTAAGGTATTATGACGATGCGCGATGCAGTTTGATCGAAATAGTACAGTAGTTGAGTGCGAGCAATCAACGTTGTGATACTATGCAGGATTCGTCGTTCTTCATTTAATTTCCGAAGTTGCACATTGCAACAATTTATCTCCGTCTCTACATGGTACACAGCGCTCTCTGTCGAGTGCGCATGCCGCAAATTGCCTTTCTCAATTGCCTCTGCAGCAAAGTACTGATAGAATAAAACTACGCCTTCCCTTTTTACACATCAAGTGGATTTATAATGTTGCACGAAGTCTACTCGTGCGTTCTCAGTTAGCAAGTGAACGACAGCTTCCGTTGCGACGATGGGTGTGAAACCACCTTCTCCCCTCAGGATGTTCTTTTCTCCGTGTAGGTTCCAGCTCATTGGTAAATTCATATTCGCACGTCAATTTTCAGTGCCCCAGCCGTGCTCGTTCGCGCTTAATCTTGGGAAAGGAAACTTGTCAGCTCTGCTACAATCATTGAACAAGTCGAGATGATTGGCTCATGAACTCCACTAGCTGCAGTGAGACGTACAGTTTCATGTCATTAGAACAGCAAGCAAGCAAAAATGGACACGCATTAGAATTTCTATTTGTGAATACTCCGGTTCACATTCATGCACTGTTCAAGTGCACGAAGACTCTTATACACCATAATATGACAACTGATTCATCGGCGAGCGCTGACTACCACCTCGGCGAATTAACGTTCGCTTGCTTGCGTTATTGTGTTTTACCTAGTACTAGCTTCAAGTATCCAGATCAAGTAATACAAACGTACTAGTGTAGTGTTCAACGCCTGGCATTATGCCAGCGTGTCTGTACATGGCGTCCGCTGTAGCTATAGCAGTGCCTCAGCAAAAAAACGTAGTCAGACTTCGAGATGGAAGCTTTTATTACACACGAGGCACCGTGTGTCGCATTACCTCACATGTACTTAGCCAGCGAGTAGGTTGATTAGACGATTCAAGATTATTCCTAGAATAATGCGAGTGCGTGCAAGTCCCGGAGTAAAGAACGAAGGCTTCGGTACTTTTGGCGGAGAGCACGATAAACTGTGCTGGCTAACCAACGCTACAGAGCCCGTGGTTATCAATTCTTGTTCAATCAATAGCTCTATTGTTCGCATTGCTTTCAACTTTCAAGCGCCTGTTACACGGGAGAGCCTGAAAGATTTCTCAGAATCTTCTGAATCTTTTCTCACTTGTTTACGTTATGCTGTCCAGGCATGGGTAGCGTAGCGTGCCTCACCAGGGTAAAAGAATCGACACCAAAGTTGTCTGGCACAGCTCCCAGCTTGATTGCAGGAGTTCTTGCTCTGTGGAGGACTGCAGCGGCCGAAACCATGCCATCACAGTCCTCGAGGACGCCACACTGCTTTTCATTCCTCCGTTCACTGGTCTCAGTGATTCCCCTCCCAGCCGATTTTATTTCATTCAGAGCCACTTGGAGCTGGTGAGCGTTGAATCCGGGAGAGGGAGGGGGCTCGTCTTCAGTTCCCGGTTGGCACAGAGCAAACTTTTGATGTGTTTCAATGTCTGCAATTTCATCCAAAACATCAGCCTTTTGGCAGATTCAGCATGATGGGTTTCATTAGAATAGCAGTGAGATGTCTGGACATGCTTGAACTGTATCTGCGATACTATTGCCCATCCTAGAGCCTCGAAAGTTCGGTTTAGTATTGAGGTTCGTGGTATATCAAGAGGGTCATCAATTGAGGCACTACGTTCGTTTTCCACATCGGATAAAACAGGGAGCGAATGTTCCATCCTGTGACTGCACCCGTTCGTCATTTTCCTTTAGTCGCCTACGTTACCAGCGGTGAGATGCCTGAAAGAGCAGACTGAGTGCATATAGCCTGTTGCGAGGCGTCTATACTGCCTGATTTGGCCAACCTATCACGATGAAGGAAGACCCAAAACACATTGTGAAAGTCTGCCCGAACACTGCCTATTGATTGCGAGCAAGCGTTGCTACTCGCGGCGAATTCAATCAAGTGCATCAACAGATTTAACTGAGCAGTGAACGCCTTCAGTGCATTGTAGAATTCCAGCAACGCCAGGGTTAGAATCATGTGTCGACGAGGCAGTTGTGTGTCGCGCAAGAAGAGACTGCGACGTTTCGGGTGACGTGTACATACTACCGCGCGCTGAACAGCAGCGCGCGACTATCATCGATTCATTACACCGGGAACACTTCGCTGAACAATGCGTAAGCTGCTAGTCAAAGAGATTCTGAGACTGTAAGGCTGTATACTCCCACATGCTGAGATACGCCGTATTCAGGCGGTACTGTTGATCACATCAGAAACTGCCAGCATGGCGACGTTACGTGCGGCAATCGCGGCGATTTCGATGCACGACGCTCCTGCTTCTAACGCGTTGGTATAGTACAGCCCCTGGTCCAGTCT
>JAULKQ010011855.1:0-12083 GCA_032356285.1 Smithsoniella earleae | reverse complement strand
CGTGCGGACGCGGCAGTGTGATCATGCCGTCATCCGCGTGCAGCAACTGCTCGGTCTCGCCCGGGCTGATGTGCATGGACGTCGTTCCGGAGAGGAGGAAGTCGGCACCCAGGAGCTGCCCAACGAGCGCGAGCATCTCCTCGTGCACGACCAGTTCACGGAAGAGCGGGCTTCGCCGGATCAGGTTGAAGATCCGACGGGTCCGATACCCCTCGAAGTCATTCGGGCCGAAATCGATGCCGTGGTCCCGCTCGACCCGATCCACCTCGGCGATGAGAGCCCGGCAACGCGTCACATCCAAGACGTTTTCCACGATGGCGTAGCCTTGCGTACGAACTGCTTCCGCGATCTTGGAATCCTGGCCGTCGGTCAGTGCGTGAAACCTGTTGTTGGGCGCAGCCTTCATGGTTTACCTCCACTACACCATGACCCTGGCTCCGGCGACCGAGAACGTCCTCGACAACGTAGTCTGGCACGCCCTGCGGGGGCCGCAGGCCCACCTCGCCGAGTGGAACGATGGGCGGCAAGCCGTCCGATTCGACCCGGAGGTCGCGGTCTTCACGGCAGTCGACCGCCTCGATCCGGAGGGCTGGGCGGCTCAGGCCGATCTCGTCGGCGAGGGCGGCGCGACGATTCTCTTCCGCGATCGCGTCGAAACACCGCCGCCTGGTTGGACCGAAGTATTTCGCGGTCCGACCTGGCAGTTGGTGGCGGGCGACGTCCCCCTCCCCCCGGAAGATCTGTCGATCGAGCCTCTATCGCCGCATGACGCCGGCGAAATGCTCGCCCTCACGCAACGGACCGAGCCGGGGCCGTTTCAGCTGCGGACCATCGAGCTGGGCACCTACGTGGGCATCCGCCACGCCGGCAAGCTCGTCGCGATGGCCGGCGAGCGGCTCGAGGCCCCGGGGTACACCGAGATCTCGGCGGTGTGCACCGATCCCCAGGCGAGACGCCGAGGCTACGGGGCCGCGCTCACGGCGTGGATGACACACCACATCCGCGAGCGCGGCGACGAAGCCTTCCTCCATGTCCTCGAGACGAACGAGAACGCTCTGCGCCTGTACGAAGCGATCGGCTTCCAGCGCCGCCGAAGGGTCGACGCCGTAGCCGCTGTGCATACGGGTACGAGCTAGCTCATCAGATACAGGAACTCCTCCTGCACGACCTTGCCGTTCGCCGTGGTGTAGCGGGCGACTTCCGACATCTGACTCCGTTCGCCGCTCGGTTTGAAGGTCACGTCGAGGTCGAACTTCACCGCGAACTGATCCTCGCGATGCCCACAAAACGGGCCCGTTGCGACCGACGAGTGGACGTCGTTCGTACCGTCGCGCGATGTCGTCCGCGAGACCGTCGAGCGCGTGCCGGGGGTGCGGCTGGCGTGAGGTCCCCCTTCCAGGCCGACGGCTTCGACAGCCCGCGACCCGCCGTGATAGGGAGCCCGGATGCGAATGACGGTTCGCCCCCAATTCGTCGGGGGGGTGGCGCTGGCCGTAGCGCTCGCGATCCCCCTGTTCGCCGCAGCACAGCCCGCGCCAGGTGGCGGCGACGAGTACCTCCGCGCGATCGAGACCGAGGGAGAAACCGGCGGCGCCGGGGATGCCGTCGACGCGGGGACCGCGCAGGCGCAAGTCATCGAGCAAGGCGGGGACGCGGGCCTCTCCCGCCATGCGCGGGAGAGGATCGAAGAGATCGTCGTCCGCGCGAGGAAGCGCGACGAGTTGCTCGAGGATACGCCCGTGTCCGTCACCGCACTCTCGGAGTCCACTCTGCGCGAAGCCGGCGTTGTGCGGCTCGATCAGATTCAAGAACTCGTACCGAACCTCCAGTTTCTCACCTCGAACAACGGACAGGCGGCCCAGGTCCGCATTCGCGGAATCGGCGCATCCACGCCCGAGATCGCGTTCGATCCAGGCGTGGGGATCTATGTCGATGGCGTCTTCCTTCCGCGCGCACTCGGGTCGATCATCGACACGGTCGACGTCCAACAAGTCGAAGTCCTCCGCGGTCCGCAGGGGACACTGTTCGGGAAGAACACGGTAGGTGGCGCGATCAACATCACGACCGTCAAGCCGAGCCCGGAACTCGAGGGCTTCGCGATGATCCGCCCGGGCAGCCTCGGGACCTTCGACAGCCGCGCGATGGTGAACATCCCGATCTCGATCGGCTGGCTCGAGGACAAGCTCTTCTCGCGTCTCGCGTTCGCGTCACGCAACTTCGATGGCTACGTCGAAAACACGCTGATCGGTCAGACGCTCTCCAATCAGAACTCCGTCGCCTTCCTCGGGAGCCTACGATTCCTGCCCACGGACGACGTGACCATCGACATCTCGGGCACCTGGTCGCAGGATCAGAACGGCGGACTCGGTCCCGAGTGCGTGGTGTCGAATCCGAACGCGCCCCTGGTCAACATCTACGACGGCTACTTGGAAGCCTGTGAACGCTCGACGGCGTTCGAGTTCCAGGGCAACACGAACCAGATTTCCGAGGTGGTCAGCTACGGAACATGGGGAACCGCCGCATGGGACATCGGGGACGTCGGCGTGTTCGAGTCTCTGGAAGCGAAGTCGATCACCTCCTGGCGCGAGCAGACGGCGCGCCTTCGGCTGGACCTCGACGGCACGCCGTTCCCTGCCGTACAGACATCCGCCGTCGGCGGCCCCAGCCCACTCGATGGGCCTCCCGGCGAGCAGCGTCAGATCAGCCAAGAAGTCCAGATCTCCGGCGACGCGCTCGACGGCGACCTGCACTACGTGCTCGGGTTCTTCGCCCTCTGGGAGAACGGCCTCGACAGCCGCACCGTCTCGTCGGGGCTCGGTGTCTTGAACTTCGTCCGCAACAACCAGAACAACATCGACAACTGGACGTGGGCACCCTTCTTCCAGACGACGTACGACGTACTCGACTGGATGAGTCTCACCGGAGGCCTGCGCTATACGGAGGACAAGAAGGGTGCGGCGGTCGTCGTCACCGACCCGACGAATCCGCAAGTCCCGCCCAGCCTCGACACGCAGTCGAGTGCGATCTTCTCCTCGTGGACCCCGATGGCGTCCATAGCACTGCGCGCGCCGGACGACTGGCTCGACACGCTCTCCCTGGACCACCTCATGGGCTATTTCAGCTACGCCCGCGGCTTCAAGGGCGGCGGCTTCAATGCCGTCCTGAACCCCCAGGCGCAGACTCTCGACGCCTTCGCACCGGAAACGCTGGACTCGTTCGAAGTGGGGTTCAAGACCATCGGTTGGGAGCAGCGCATCACGTTCAACGTGTCCGTATTCCTCGGCAAGTACGACGACATCCAGGTGACCTCGGTTCGCGACATCACGATGCCGGGCGATGACCAGCCAAACCTCGTTCAGCTCACGCAAAACGCCGCGAAGGCCACCACCAAGGGCGCCGAGTTGGAACTGGTCGCGCTGCCCGTGACGGGCTTGCAGATCAATGGTTCGGTCGGCCTGCTCGACACGAAGTACGACTCATTCCCGAACGCGATCGACGACATCACCGGCGACACGATCAACCGCGCCGGGCAGACGTTCATCGCCTCGCCCGAGCTGCAGACCCACCTCTCGGCGCAGTATTCGTTCGAGATCGACCTCTTCGAAGCGGCGTGGCTGAACGGATGGCTGACGCCGCGGCTCGACTGGTACTATCAGAGCTTCATGCACTTCCAAGGCATCGAGGTCGATGCCACGAATCAGGGCGGCTACAACCTCCTCCATGGTCGTCTCTCGTACGACTTCCTCGACGACCGCGCGCAAGTCGCGCTCTGGGCAAAAAACATGACCGATCAACGCTATCTTCGCTTTGGCCTCACGTCCGTCGTGTCTTCCTGGGGCGTCTCCCAGCCGAACATCGCCGCGCCGCGAACCTTCGGTGGCGAGTTCAGCTACCGCTTTTAGGATGCGGCACCCCTTCGATCTCACGGGCAAGGTCGCTCTCATCACAGGGGCGAACGCGGGCATCGGGCTCGGCTATGCCAACGCCATCGCGGCTGCCGGGGGTGATGTCGTGCTCTGGGGACGGCGTGCCGACCGAAATACCGAGGCCGCCGCGCAGGTTTCGCAACACGGAAGACGCGTACTCACCGACGCGATCGACGTCGCCGACGAAGCGGCCCAGAAGGCCGGCTTCGAACGCGCGATCTCGGAGATGGGCAGACTCGATTGCGTGATCGCCAACGCCGGGTTCGCCGGCCTCACGCCGATGATCGACCTTTCGACCGAGGAGCTCGGCCGACACATCGCGATCTCCCAAGTGGGCGCCTTCGTCACTCTGCGCGAGGGAGCACGTCACATGGTGAACCGCGCGGAGGCCGGTGACGCCGGCGGTTCTCTCATCGCGACCGGGAGCCTCACGAACTTCCTGGGCACGTGGGGCGTCGGCCACTATGCCGCCGCGAAGAGCGCCATCGCCGGGATGATTCGGAACTTTGCCGTCGAGCTCGGCGCCCAAGGAGTTCGGGCCAACATGGTGTGCGCCGGCCTCATCGCAACGGACATGACCGGCGGTCCCGAGTCCGGCCTCAAGAGCCTCGCCGAAGAGAAAACGCCGATCCCACGCATGGGCACTCCCGACGACCTCGGCGGGATCGTCGTCTACCTGATGAGCGACGCCTCGCGGTACCACACGGGCGACCTGATCACGATCGACGGCGGACGCCGGATCAACGGCAACTGATCAGTTCTCCTTCGTCCGGCTCCCCCGCTGGATCATCTCCTTGAAGTACTTCTTGGAGTCCATCTGCACCGGCCGATGGCCGGTGCCGTCGAGGAAGGTCGGGACGTCGTGGGGTGCGAGCGGAACCTCGACCCGAAGCGTGTCGGTACGTGGAATGAGGCACGTTTCGTCGTCGCACGCCTGGTAGCGGACGGTGACGTCGAGCGTGATCGCCTTCGGGTCGACCGGACGCATCACACAGACGAGCTTCGAGTTCGCCCAGATGGGGATCGGGATGTCGACGCGGCCGCTCCAGACGTGCAGATCGGCATCCAACGCTTCGAGCCGCAAGGGCTCCGTCGGAGGAAAGATCGGCGGCTCGACGATCAGGCCCTCGGGCCCCTCGACCGTGATCTGCGTGGCGACCATTCCGTCCGGCACGGGCTCTCCGTAGATGTGCAGCCCCTCGCGCAGCTCGAAGCGCACGACGAGTCGGCGGCGCGGACCGGAGCGCAGCGGACCTCCGTGAAAGAACGCCGTAATCTGCACGTCGTCGTCGCCGCCGTCGACCGCGGGATCCTCCTCGCCCATGAGGATCTCGCCGAGCGCGGATTCGAGTACCGTATCGGCGCTTTCTCGTTGTGCGATGTGCCGCGGGAAGAACTTCTGCCGCACGATTCCCTGCTCGTCGAGGACGTAGGTACCCGGAAACGGGATGCCGTAGAAGGGAACGTCGTCCTTCGGGATGATCGTGTTCAAGATTCCGAACCGTCGGATCACCTCGGAGCCGAGGTCGGACAGGAGTGGGAAACCAATCCCCTGCGCCTGCGCGAACGCAGCGAGCGCGTCCGGCGAATCGTAGCTGACCGCGTAGAGCTTGATGCCCGCCTCCTCGAAGCGCGGAAGTGCCTTCTGCAGCTCACCGAGCTGCGTCATGCACGGTGGTCACCATACGGCGGAGCGGAAGAAGACCACGGCCGCCTTCGAGTCGCCGCGATCGGCGTGCAGCGCGATGCGCTCGCCCGTGTGACTCGGCAGCTCGAAGTCCGGCAGGCGGGTTCCGACCTCGGGGCCGGTGGGGAAGCCCTCGTCCGGGAGAATCCTCTGCGGGTGGGTCACGGGCAGCGGTGCCGTGAAACCGAACTGATCCGTGAATTCGTCCTGGCTCATTCCAATCTCCTGTTGCCGTTCTTACTCGTCTGTATAATAAGATTACTCATATGATCAACCCCATCGAAGGCGGCTCGACGCGCGCCCGCATTCTCGAGAAAAGCCTCGCCGTCTTTGCCGATCTGGGCTTCGACGGCGCGACCACGCGGAGGATCGCCGACGCGGCCGGAGTGAATGTCGGGCTCATCAAGTACTACTTCGACTCCAAGGAGCGCCTCTGGAAAGAGTCCGCCGACCTCGCGTTCGCCGAACTCCACGCGAGCCTCGGGGACACTCTGACCGGCCTGGACGAGGTCTCGACCAACGAACGCCTCCGGATTCTCACGCGGCGCTTCGCCCGGTTCCTGGCACGAAATCCCGGCGCCGTGCGCTTCATGCAAGACACCGGAACCCACGACGGCCCGCGCATGCGGTGGCTCGTCGATACGCACCTCCGACCCGTCTACTCGATCTTGCGGGAGAGCATCGTCGACATGCAGCGCGCGGGATCGTTTCCGGCAGACGTCGATCCGCTCCACCTCTTCTACATCCTCGTGGGCTCGATGACTCTCTTCTTCCACCAGGGGCCGGAGTGCCTGTACCTGAGCGGAGTCGACCCACGCGACACCGCCGCAGCCGACGCCCACGCCGAGGCCGTTTTGCAGATGCTATCGCCGCCGGGCCGGAGCTCGACGTCGATCGACGAGGCCGAGGAATGAACCGACTCTCGATTCCTCTCGCCGTGGTCCTCGCCGGGGTCGTCCCCACGCCGGCCTACGCGCAGCAAGAGCCAGCTCCGCCCGCCGCGGAAGTCGCAACCGAATCCCGGCACACGGCGCAGCACATCGAGGAGATCGTCGTTCAGGCGCGCAAGCGCGCAGAGCTTCTCGAAGACACCCCCGTCTCGGTCACGGCGCTCAGCGAGACGACCTTGCGCGAGGCGGGCGTCATTCGCCTCGACGACATTCAGTCGCTCGTGCCAAACCTGCTGTTTACGACCGCAGACGACGGCCTGGCGAGCGACATCCGGATCCGCGGTATCGGCACTCCGCAGGCCGTCTCGATCGCATTCGATCCCGGAGTCGGCGTCTACGTCGACGGCGTATTCCTGCCGCGCACCATCGGCACGCTGGTGGACGTACTCGACATCCAGCAGGTCGAGGTGCTGCGCGGACCGCAGGGGACTCTCTTTGGGAAGAACACGGTCGGAGGAGCGCTGAACATCACCACCGTGAAACCCTCGCCCGAGCTCGAGGGATTCGCGCTCGTCCGCCCCGGCAACTTCGACAGCGTGCACGCTCGCGGGATGCTCAACGTACCGCTGGGCGGCGCACTCGAAGACATCGCGTTCCTGCGCATGGCCGTCGCCCACACGCAATCGCAGGGATACGTGTACGATACGCTTCGCGACGAAACCATGAGCGACCAGAACTCGACGAGCTTTCTCGGGAGTCTTCGCATCCTCCCGTGGGAAGACGTCACGATCGACGTGAGCGGCACCTGGTCGCGGCTCAACACGAAGGGGCGGGGCGGCGAGTGCGTCTTCATCCAAGACACTTCGCTCGGCAGTCTCGATCCCACACTGTATCCGAACTGCCGCGCAACCGGCCCCTACGAGAACAATGCCGAGGCCGCCGCGATCACCGACCTCGAGAGCTACGGAACGTGGGGAACGATCGCCTGGGATGCGGGCGACGTCGGCGGACTCGAAGACGTCATCGCGAAGTTCATCGGCTCCTGGCGGCAACAGAAGCCGCGAATCCGGGTCGACGTCGACATGACGGCCACGCCCGCCTTCGTCCGATCGACCGTTGGTGGCCCCCCCGGAAACGGCTCGCCGGGGACCCAGGAACAGATCAGCGTCGAGGGACAGCTGAACGCCGCAGCGTGGGACGGACGCATCCAGTTCGTCGCGGGCGCGTTCGGGTTCTGGGAAACGGCCGACGAGAACGTCGGATTCACGATCCTGCCGGGGTTTCTGAACGTCGTCCAAGACAACGACCGCGCGATCGACAACTGGACGTGGGCCCTCTTCGGCCAAGGGAGTATCGAGCTCGCCGAGTGGGCGAACGTCACGGCCGGCGTCCGCTACACGCAGGACAAGAAGGGACTCTTCGCCGAGACACGCAACGCACTCGACCCGAACGAGCCGCCGCTCCAAGACCAGAGTCGTTCGAAGGTGTTCGACGCCTGGACACCGATGGCAAGCCTCGCACTCACCGCTCCCGACGCGTGGCTCGGGGAGGCTCCGATCGACCACGTCATGAGTTACTTCACCTACTCCCGTGGATTCCGCGGCGGCGGGTTCAACGGACTCCTCATCGCGACGGACGCGAGCCAGTTCCAACCCGAGTTCCTCGACTCGTTCGAACTCGGCCTGAAGACGATTGGGGTCGATCAGCGCGTCACCCTGAACGTGTCCGCCTTCTACGGGAAGTACGATGACATCCAGGTCACCGCGATCCGCGACCTCGGCGACCAAAACGGCGACGGCGCTCCCGAGTTCGAGCAGACGACGCTGAACGCGGCCAAGGCGACGACCAAGGGCGCGGAGATCGAGATGCTCGCCCTCCCGTTCGACGGACTTCGCGCAACCGGGTCGGTCGGCCTGCTGTACACGAAGTACGACGACTTCCCGAACGCGGTGAGCGACCTCGACGCATCTACGATCAACCGCGCCGGCGAGAGCTTCGACAACGCACCCGAGCTCCAGACTCATCTCGCGATCCAATACTCGGTGCCGATCGAGGTCGACGGGTCACTATGGCTCTCGGGCTGGCTTACGCCTCGACTCGACTGGTCGTACCAAAGCGAGGTCCACACCCGAGGGCCCGAGGTGACGGCGGGCATCCAACGAGGGTACAACCTGCTCCACGCGCGCCTGTCGTACTCCTTCAACGACGACCGCTCGCAGGTGGCACTCTGGGGAAAGAACCTCACCGACGAGGTCTACTTCAACCAGCTCACCCCCCTCATCTCGAGCTTCGGCATCGCCGGGCGCTTCTACGGCAGCCCCCGCACGTACGGCGCCGAGATCTCGCACCGGTTTTAGGGGGACGCTCGTTGCGATTCGCAGAACGTTGCGATTCGCATCGTTCTCGAACGGTCCGGAGCCTCTAGCCAGCGAATGGCAACGTTCTGCGAATCGCAACGAGCGTCCCCCTACGGGACCAGCAGCGGGTTGAGGTGGCTTGCGGCCGGTTCGCCGGGGTCGCAGCCGGGGAGCCACACGTCTCGATCGAACTGCCGATTGGGGTGATCGAGCGGACCGACGCACGTGCCGTCAGCGAAGTAGATCACCGTCATCACCTCGCGCATCGTGTCGGTCTCGTTGCCCGGTGCCGAATGCAGGGTCCATCCCGAGTGAAAGCTCGCGTCGCCGACGGCGAACGCTCCGTCCGCGTGGACCGGCAGTCCCTTTTCGGCCACCAGACGATCGAACTCTCGCTGCGATTCGTCGCCGATCGGGAAATCGCCCAGGCTTCCCAGCCGATGCGATCCCGACGCGAAACGCATCGGACCCATCTCCGGCACGACTTCGACGAGCGGGATCCAAAGTGTCAGCGTGTGCTCCGTCGCGAGCGGCCAGTAGAACTGATCCTGATGCCACGGCGTGAAGCCGCCGTGCGGCTCCTTGAACAAAGCCTGGTCGTGGTAGAGGCGCACCCCGTGTACGCCCATGAGTTCGGCCGCGACCTTCGCGAAGCGTCGGGCGAATACGAAGGAACGTACGACCGGCGAGTGTCCCCAGAGGTTGAACATCTGAAGGAACGCGCGACCGTACGTGTCGCGCTGCTCGAACGGTCGCTTGTCGACGCGGCCCCTCTCTCCCGCCTCGACGATGGCGGGGCGGAATGCGGCGATCTCCTCCGGGCTTGCGAGACCGCGCAGGACGACGTGCCCGTCGCGCCGAAACGCGTCGATGGATTGCGCCTCCAGGGCGAACTCTTCACAGAGATCGGGAAGGGCCATGCAGTGTGCTTGCCCCGGGAGAGCCCACGAGGCAACCGCACCCTGGCTTGTCTCGGTGCCCCGGTCGGGGTAGGCCGAGGTCGTGGCGACGAACGGGTCGAACGCCGCGCTTCCCGCGGCGCTCCGGGCGAGCTGGGAACGCGATGGGTTCTTCATCGTGCGCAGCTTCGTCTCGAACGAGGTCTGCGAGACGCAGCGCGCTCGGGTCGTGGAAATCGCGCGACGGGAAGCAGCCGGCAAGAGCATCCTTCCCGCGTACTCCCTGCACGAAGAGCGACTCGTCTCGCAGGATCGCCTGCCCGAAGAGCAGCTCTCCAAGATCTTCAAGCTCCACCGGGAAGAGGAAACGTTCAACGCGTTCTGTCGCGACCCACGGCTGCTCCGGCTGATCGCCGCCCTGCTGGGCCCCGACCTCGACTGCTTCCTCTCGCAGTTCGTCTTCAAGTATCCGGGATCTCTCGGGCAGCCCTGGCATCAGGACAGTTGGTACTTTCCGTTCGATCGTGGACCGCAGGTAGGCGTGTGGCTGGCCATCACCGAGTCGACGATGGAGAACGGGCCGCTCTGGGTCCTTCCGGGCTCGCATGAGGAGCCGATCCACGATGTCGTCGCCGACCGCCGCGAGGGCTCCACGTTCGGCTACGTCGAGATCGTCGATCACGACATGAGTGGCGCGACGCCCGTGTTGATGCAGCCCGGCGATGTGCTCATCTTTCACAGCCACCTCATGCACAAGTCGACCGATCATGAGCGCGGCGACCTGCGCGCGGCGATGGTTTTCCACTACGCCGAGGGCGGAACGGTCGACAACACCCTCGACAGGTGGGGCTTCAAGAGTCCGAACAACGACTTCCTGCCCGTACTCCGCGGCGGGCAGGGCGTGTAGCCGGCGACGCGAGTCGACGTCAGGGTGTGACGATCGGGAAGTTCGCTTGCGGCGTTTCCATCATTCGGAAGAAGCCCAGCAGGCTCATGCGACTCCCTTCGACCTCGAGGTCGTCGGAGAAAACGAGATCGCGCAACCCGGCTTGGCCGGTCGCGAGCTGCAACCAGAGGTCGCGGGAGATGCGCACGGTCACGTCGGCGCTCGGGTCCGGATCGGTCTCGCGGTAGTTGAGGACGCCGTTCTCCAGCTCCAGCACGAAGGAGCGATCGAGATCCGTGAACACGAAGTTGATCTTGGTATCGGACCCGACCGCATCCGGTCCGATGATGCGCGCCGCCATCGAATCGAAGAAGCGATCCACGGGCATCTCCCGCAGGAGACTGGCCGCGGCCCTCAGATCGACCGCGCTGCCACTCACGCCGTGGCGGAGCTCGTAGGCCGCCGTGAGATACACGTCGCGCCACGGGGCCGATTCCGCCTGATAGCCCAGCTGATCGTACGTGTTGGCCAGGAGCGCTCGTGCCGGCTCGTTTTCCGGGTCGGCGAACACGAGCTTGTCCAACACGGTTGCCGTGAACCGGTACTCGCCGTCGTCGTAGGTCGCCTGAGCCTTCTCCAAGACCGCGTCGGTCCCGCCCATGAACTCGACGAGCTTCTTCGCCTCGTCGACCGGAGGAAGCGGGTTCAGGTTCGCGGGATTCCCGTCGTACCAGCCGAAGTAGAACTGGTACACGGCCTTCGAATTGTGCCGGAGCGTTCCGTAGTAGCCTCGGTTCGGGAACGAGTTCGCGAGGGAGGGGGGCATCTCCAGCTGCTCGGCGATCTCCCGAGGCGTGTGGCCGGCATTCGCCAGCCGGAGCGTCTGGTCGTGGATGAACTTGTATCCGTCCCGCTGCTTCTTCAGGTAGTCGATCACGGCCGCGTTGCCCCAGGTCGGCCAGTGATGGCTCGCGAAGACGACGTCGGCCTCGGCACCGAAGCGCTGGATCGCTTCGTCGATGTAGCCACTCCACAGAAGCGCATCGCGCACCTTCGCGCCGCGCAGGGTGTAGAGGTTGTGCATGTTCCGCGACACGACCTCCGCGCCGCAGAAAGCCTTCTTCTCGGGCAAGTAGAACATCAGTTCCGCCGGCGCTTCGGACTCCGGCGCATACTGGAAGAGGAACTCGACCCCGTCGATCTCCATCCTCTGCGGCGTGTGATCGATGACATCGGTCGCTTGGAGGATGCCGAAGCGGCCCCGTGCCGGCGCCTTCCCCAGTCCGGAATCGACGTGCCCCCGAGGCCCCCGTTCGAGTGGAAACCCGTACATGAAGGCGGCCCGCCGGCCCATCGCAACACCGGCGAGAACGTTCTCGCTCGTCGCCTCGTCGGCGAAGTGCTTCGGCGCGAGGATCCGCACCTTGCCCGACGCGAC